>JAPKLY010001655.1:9494-38415 GCA_026898435.1 Prunella vulgaris
ATATATATATATATATATATATTAAACCTTTAGATTTTGATTTCTCCCACCCCACCCACCTCCACCTTAGCAGCGTTGAAAATTTTCTCTACGTGGATTCAGTGACTTAATCGATTGTGAGTTCATTCTTAGAGCTGATGGGATCGATCAAAGGCAGCTGTGAGTGATGTTCTTCAATGGCTGTGCGGACGGAGGTTTGTTGTCGACAAGGAACAGAGCAGTTCATGCGTGTTGTTGCAGGTATGTGGTGGTGCGACGGAGAGATTCCGGTGGGAATCGGTTGACGGCGGAGGTTGAGTGGCTTGAGTGGAGTTACGGGAGCGACGAGCTTCCATCAGCGATGAGTGGGTTTGCAGGTTCCGGTTGTACAGCGAGGCAGGGCAGATCCGGCGAAGGGGAAGTTGCAGCGGCGAGTTTGACGGAGGTGATTGACGGCTGTTGATGGAGGAGCCTCAATCGGCGGTTTCCAGAGTGGTGGCAGAGTGGCTTCGCGTACAGAATCAGAAGTGGGCGGTTTTTTTTCTGAGAAATTCCTTTTGCACAAGAGTTTCTATCATCGAAAGGCAGAATCTTGACGGCTTTTCGAGAAAAAATTGTGGTTTATTTTGGCAAAAAAGAATGATTTCTAGTGAGAGTGGGAGTGGGGAGGTATGGAAAATTGTTGCTGGAAATTTGGTTTTTTTGTGCAGGGAATGAGTTGCTTCCCTTGGATAGGTGTTTACCTCAATTTCCAAGCGTTTCCTAAAGGAATGGAGCTTACCGTCGTCGTCTGGGCAGAGAAGGTCGGGGACTTTGCCACGCCCCACCACAAGTTCTTGCGATTTGCCGCCGGAAAATTTCTCATTAATGGCGCAAATGATTCCAGTGGGTTGCTGGAGATGGTGGGGCAGGGGTAAGAAGGCTCGGGTGGGGTGGGGATGAGAGAATTTAAAATTTATTGAGTGGGAGAATTTGAAAAATATATATTAATTTATGAGTGGGGTAGATTTGTAATTTAATATTTTATATATAATTTAAAATAATTATATTTTTGGCCTGAAATTGTTAGTTTATGTCAGTCAATGACGGTCAACTGACGGCTGGACTAATTATGAGAGTAAAAATGAACTTCACTGATCAATTTTGATAGTTCCCAAAGGTGGGGTATCAAAATCGAAAAAAAGTAAACTTTGGGTACCAAAAAAGTAAGAGTATTGTAGGGCCCAAAATTTTATTGTGAGTGTAGGTTGTTTCCAAATAAGGAAATGGGAAAAAGTTCTGTGGACAAACAAAAAAGGAAAGTGGGAAATAATTTGGTGGAAAGATGGAGTATCATATAATAATTTTTTCGTGTGACACGTGCTCCTATATATTTTATTCGCGTACAACATTATATAATAATCTTCATGTGGCACTTTGACACGTGATCATATACTTATACATATCTCAAACAATAAATGTGATGAGTTTTATTTAGCGCCTCTCTTTTGATGTCAGTTAAACTTGAGCATGAAAGGTTTTTAACCTCACATGTTTTGAGGTTTCACTCTTAAATTAAGGTCGTCCAAATAGAAACGAATACCAAACTATTTATTTTAAACGGATTAGTAATATTGAAATTTAACCCTAATCATAATGGGCTTCAGCTAAATGAGCTACTATATTGCTACAAGAAAAAAAATTAGTATAATTAAGAATAACTAAGTATATAACATGATAGATTAATACTTAATAAAACTAAATAATACATAATAATGTAATTAATTCATGCATATTTAAAGGTCTTTATAAATTACATCAGCCAAATGTTAAAATAAAAATTCTTAAAGAGATAATGACTTTCCAATCTTCAATATCACTATTATGTAAAACAACATGTTTTATACTGATCATTTGGAAAATTTTGACAATTAATCTTCGAACCCATTCGTTAATCCGGCTTTTAAGGGGTCTCCTTGTCACGTTTTAGGGCAAATTCTCATGAGAAGCTCCCGTTAACAAGCACCGTGGCTGAAGCCATTAAAAAACACATTTCTTAACCCAACCTCTCCATTTAGAATTGAAATTGAATTGCTTCATATCATAGCAAGAAAGTCCCATCTATAGAAGCATATGCTTTAGCAAAGTCGATCTAGAAGAAAAGGCTCGATCAACATATATATCATTGTAAAAAATTTATTAATTAAAGTGATGTCAAATACCATTTTTAACCTCAGAAATATATTGAATCCAGGCTCCATTAATATGATCAAGTACTCCCCTAATTTCATTCTTTTTATTAAATCTTCACCATTTTATGGAAAAAAAATAGCAAGCTAAAGTTAAAATCTTTTAACCATCTGATCTAACACAAGCTTTCTAAGATGTTTCAATTCGACTGTCTTTGAGCTTTTCTTTTAGGATATGTTTGTTTTAAAGGGTAAAATTAGTAGTCCTCCTTAAACATGCATGTTTATAATGGATATACTCCATCCGTCCCATAATTGTTTTCCCACTTTCCTTTTCCGTCCGTCCCATAATTGTTTGCACACCCTATAAATGGAAACTATTACTTTAACTTTATCCTCACAATCCAACTAATCTCATTATTTTAATAATATAACTTTACACAACACTCTACTTTTCTTAAAAGTTGTGACATCCTAAAGGTGAAAACATCTCTGGGACGGAGGGAGTATTATTTTATCCTTTAAAGCAAACACACCCTTTAAATAAGATCATTTTATCCCTGCAGGAGCAAAATTTGCCAATGTTTAGCTCAAAGATGGGACAGGGGCGCACTTTGGTGGGTCTCCGAGATCCTTTCATGCACTAATAAGGGGGCTTACTGGGTTGTGCCGGCCCAAGTCGAACGTTGTTTTCTGAAAAAATCAAAGCAACTGAATAATTTCTACAAGCACCTTCCACTCAAGATGTGAGAACCATGCATTGATGAATATGAAAGGTTTTGGCCTGATAGGGAAATTAAATAATTAAATTAAATTAAATTAAATTAATTAATTCCACGTTCTTTTATAAGTTCAAACTTTTAGATGAGATGAAATTCTATCATAATCAAGGTTGTAGAAGTCGAAAATCGGTAATCGGTCACTTTTTAGCCGCCTAGCGCCTAGGGGCGCCTAGTCGCTGCCTAGGCGGCCGCCTAGTTTTTTTTAATTTTTTATAAAAATAAAAAATTAAAAAAATAAAATTTTGGCCGCCTAGATCCAAAAACGCCTAGAAGGACCGATTTTGCATAAATCGGGTCGGCAAGGGGCACCTAGGCGGCCGCCTAGGCCGATTTCTGCATTACTGATCATGATATCAACAATAATTAAAAGCACTACTCCCTTTCTCATATATCAAGGAGCATTAATTAATTATTATGAATTAAACAACATTCACTTGTATCATAAACTATATCCCTTCGCCCCAAATTGAATTGCAAATCTTACTTTTAATTTTGTCTCAGCTTGTATGATTTGTTCCCCTAATTATACTCTGCCACTCTTTCTTCTTCGCCCAGTCCTCTAATGTTGAATGAGAGTCATTTAATTTATGGATAAATTATGATAAGTGGCTTCTTATGTTAAAACGAGCCTGGCCTTGCGTGTACGATAAGCGGGCTAAAAGTTCAAGTTTCAAGCCCAAGTTATTTAGATCCTATTTTGTGAGCAATACACCCCACTTATATTTTAATTTATCTAAATATACACCATAAAAATATTCAAAGTGTTTTTTCCTTTCATTCGATTATTACATTTATTAAGTATTAATCCCTCTAAAATAATACACAAAACGCTAAGTTCATGCCATCAAAATATTAGTGCTTTTAAAAAAACATATACTAGAATAATCATCCACTTGAATGAAATCACATGTTCATTCATAATCTATTTTTATTTGATCAATATTGTAAGGATGGGGCATAAGTAGGAAGAACAATATGTATATGTAAGTTATGAATTTATTTAATAAACTAGGTTAGAGTATATAATTTTTTAATATAATATTTATTGTTTTTATGAATATTAATATTTTTTGATTGAATTAAATGGTTTTGGAAGGATGATAATACAGTTTAATTGTTTTTTCTTTTTTATTTATTTTCGCATTTTATTGAATCTTAACTAGTTTGCTGAGTTATTGACATGACTTCGAAAAATATTTCTGAACCTGCGTATGATTTTCGAAAAAAAAAAATCAAATCTACGTACATTTTCAGAAAAAAATTCAAAAACTATGTAAGATTGTCGAAAAAATATTTTGCAAGTAGTTTTTCATATTTTTATTTTCTATAAAGAAGATGTCGCCAAAGAAGATGTGGTTGGTTGTGAAATAAAATATTATGAAAGTAGCACATATTAGAAAATTAACTTGACGTTACTTTTTTTCTCTTTAAATATTTGTACTTGCTCACATTACTTTTTTCCTCTTTTCTGTTTATTACCTTTTTTTTTCCTTTCCCGTATACATGATTAAATTTCACGAGGATATGAGTATGACAATTGGGTGCTTTAGACCTTTTGCTGAGTTCGTTTGATGAAATGCTTTTTTTAAACATCACATATGGTGTAACGTGAAATATCCCCTCGTCTCAAAATTACTTTTATATTAGGAGATAATACATTTATAAAAAGAATGGGAGTGAGTGTGGGATTGAATAAGGAGTGAGTGACTTTTATATTAGGAGATAATACATTTTTAAATATCCCTGTTGACTTTTATGAGTGTGACTTATTAATTTTTTTTGGGTTGCAAAAGAAATGAGATTAAAAAGAATAAGCCTGAAAGTAATTGTGGGACAAAAGGAGTACGTTGTTTAAAGAGATTGGATGAATTTTCCCCAGAGCTTATAATATATTAAAAGGTTAATTTTATATAAATACACCATCTTTTACTCAATTTTCAATTTAATCCTAAGCTTCACGATTTTTATAAAAAATCACAACCTTTTAAAGAGTTCCAATTCGATACACATTTTTTCTTCCGGCCAGCAACTGATGACGTGTCTCGCCGAAGCTGCCACGTTGGCGTACAAGTGTGAATTTTTTATTTTTTCCACATCATATATTATAATATATATATAACAAAATTTTATATTAAAAATACATTTTTTGAATGAGAAAAACATTAAAAATAACCATGGAAAAAGATGTTTCCCACTACATTCAAAAGGGACTTGAAACGATGCTCAAAACCCTTAACAAAATCGCCCAAAAATCTTAGGTTTTGATATGTGAGTGATGCTGCGAGTTTAGGTTCAAATTTGGGTTCCTAATATTGCATGTTTCTTTTTCTAATAAATTTTAGATGGATTCAGTCTTTTCTATTTATTGGCATCACGGTGGGAAGTTCATCGAATCGGATGGTCATTTCCCATATAAAGGGGGTAAACTTAGACCTCAACATGGATTAGATGTAGATAGGATAGGGTACTGGGATTTACTTGATGAAGTGAAAAAGATGGGCTACGACTTGAAGAGAATGTGCTACAAAGTCCCAAATGTTCACATCATGTCTGCAATGAAGGAAATTCATGACGATAAGGAAGTTATGGAGATGACAGAATATGTTATGAACAAAAAACAAAAGGTCATTAAGGTTTTTTTAGAAGGAGAACATGATTAATTTGAAGCATTTGAGGAGGAGACATTTGGAGTTTTGGAGGGGAATGAGAGTGGAGGAGAGGGTACTGAAGGCATCCAGGAGGAATCTAGAAGGGAAAAAAGTAATCCAGTTGAGGACTTAAATGCTCTTTATGATCACAGTGATACAAATGAGGACTCTGGCTATGAACCAGTGGATGTGAGTGATACAGATGATGATGGTATGGAAGATGATGAGTTGTCTGATGATGAGGAGTACATGGATGCAAGAAAAAAGATGAAATGCTTCAAGAAAAATAAGAAGATTATTGAAACTAAAGATGCTGAAGTACATGAGAATCAAGATTCAGCAGGACCAAGATCGAGCACAAGACCTCAAAATGCTGCAAGTGAAGATGTTTGTATGAGTGATTATGCTGATTCTGATGGGGAAGATAAATCGATGGACAGTAGTGAAGATGATGAAATGCCAAATTCAACTACAAGTAGCAGATGACTCAAGATGAATAAACTAATTTATGATCCAAAATTTGATCATAAGACACTTGAATTAAAGCTTGGGATGAGATTTTAGAGCATCTCTCAATTTAGGGCAGCTGTTAATAGGGTTGCTATCTTAAGTGGGAGGAATATGAATATTTTGAGAAGTAGTAGAACACAACTAGAGGTTATATGTGTTCCTGGCTGTCCATTTAGGTTATATGCCAGTGTCATCCCCTCTGAGAAATCGGTTGCAATTAAGACATTGGTTAGGAGCATAGGTGGACAAGGGAGATGAGAAACAGACAAGCAACCTCTAATTGGCTTTCAGAGGAATACATACACAAGTTTAAAGTGAATCCAAATTAGACTACTAATGAACTGAACACTGATGCTATGACTACTTATGCATTAGAAGTTAGTATGAGCAAGTGTTTTAGAGTTAAACATTTGGCTTTGAACAAACTTGGGGGTACAGTGGCAGACCACTATGGCAAGTTGAGATCTTATTGTGCTAAGTTATAAAGGGTTGATGGTGAGGGTAGGTTTGAATTTTTGCTTGATGATAATGGTCATCTTCAGAGTTTTTTTATTGGGTTTAGTGGATTGAAGAATGGATTTCAAGCAGGATGCAGACCCATAATTGGCCTTGATGGTTGTTTTCTGAAAACATTTTTCGGTGGAACCCTTTTGACAGCTGTAGCAAAGGATGGAAATAACCAAATGTATCCAATATTTTGGGCTGTTGCAGCAACTGAAAATTAATATTATTGGTCGTGGTTCATCAAAATTCTGATGGAAGAACTAAACATGGTGGAAGGGCTTGGATGGACATTCATAAGTGACCAACAGAAGGGTCTTACTGCTGCAATTGCTAGCTTGACACCTCTTGCAGAGCACATAAATTGTGCTAGACATGTGTATTGCAACCGGAAGAAGGAATTTAAGGGTATGCCACTTAAAAATCTCTTCTGGAAAACAGTAAGATGTCCTAATGCAGAAGCTTTTGAGCATACTCTTTTAGAGATGAAAGAAGTGAATGAGGCAGCCTACACAAATTTTATTGAGAGAGATACACAGAGATTTTGTAAGGCATTCATAAGTAACATTCCTAGGTGTGACATGGTGGATAACAATGTCACTGAAACTTTTAATGGCTATATAGTTAAAGCTAGGTGTAAACATAAATTGATATGCTAGAAGACATTAGGTGTGCTTGGATGACAAGGATGCATGAAAAGTATAATCATGGTTGTAGTTTGAAAGAAGGATTGTGTCCTAGAATTATAACAAAGTTGGAAAATATTAGATTTTGCTAGTAGAAATTATCATTGTAATCCAGCTGTAGGTGGGAAATTCCAGGTGTTAATGAAATATCCGCAACTGAAGCATTTATGTGGCTTTTAGGTGCGATTTCACTAACATCTATCAAGAACAGTTTAATGGAACTGCAAAGTGCTTGATTATGTAAAGATTTCGGCAGAGCTTCGCTGAGGCTAAGAAAACTTGTATTAAAACGTAAATAGAGGCCTATTTATAGGCAAATACATAAGCAGGTGGTGGCATACACTTTGCCACGCTTCTTCTGAAGCTTACACGTGTTCCTAACCACTTAAACAAGGTAATTACAACGGAAAATTGGGTAAAAATGATGAAAATGGGATCCTGGTGATCTTCTTGAAAACAGGCGAGCAGCAGTTCATTCCTGGCGACCAGCTCTTTGGGCGAGCAGGTGAGCTGCTCGCCCATTATGAGAATTACAACACCTGCTCGCCTATTATGAGCAAATAGGTGAGCAGGTCAGCTAGGCAGGTGGTTGGGCGAGCAGGTGAGCTACTCGCCCATTCCTCTTTTGCACTGCTGCTCGGCCATTTCTCGCTTGTTTGACGATTCATCTTTTCTCGCATTCAACTTCTTTAACTTTGCCCATAATCATCATGTTTGATTAGTTATTTTGGGACACGTCATCCGGTATTCCACTGATTACTTCCTTAATCATCTGGATTAGATTATCACATCAACAGTTGCCCCCTAGCTTGGTGTTTGTTTGAATCTTCAAGAGAAAAACAATCATCGAGCTATCTGGGTTATCTGTGAAATTTCCTCGTGGTGTGGAAGTAATCGAGGATCCTTTGTAACCTGCAAATATTTGGAGTATGGATATAATGAAAGACCCCCGTGGCCTCATTAAAAACCTAGCAGTAAACCACCCTTGTTGATAAACCGGTCGTAGGAAAAAAGAGATACCAAGGTGTACTCTTACATATCCATGCCCAAATGATGTAAAACACTAAAAATTTGGTTAGTGTATCCTCGGATTGTTAAGATTGGCGATCAACAGCCTGAATCAATGTAGGCGAGCAGCTCACTAGGCGAGTAGATTAGCTGCTCGTCTGAAGGAGGAGATCAGCACGTACGGCGAGCAGGTGAGTTGATCGCCTGTTTTTGCGAGATCTCGGGCGCGGAATACGAAATGTCTCCCCTTAAATCGCACGCCACTTTTCTTATTTTCAAAATTTTGCAATTTAGTCCCTGGGTATTTGCAAATAAGGGACCGCCTTTTTCTTATAAATATCCAAACCTAAAACCTCCCTTTTCTTCTTTCGTCTTCTTCATTTCCGCAACCAACCTTCGGCGATTTAGTTTCTAAAAATCTGCCCGTCTTCAGCATCTTCCAGAGAAAGGTAGTATATTTATTCTAGTTCTTTCTCATTTTTCTTGTTCTTTGATCGGATTTGCGAGTTATTCGTTCATATCGTCAGAAGTTGCCGATTACGTAATTACTCTTCGTCATTCTTTCTGGAAACTGAGGTTTTGAGTTTGGTGCTTGTAGTTTTGGTGTCGTTCGTTGTGTTTGTTGGATTGAGGGTGTTGACTTTCCGACCTTGGAGCTTCGATCATCGGAAAAAATAGCATCGCCGCCGTCGCCTGGTGGTTCACCACCGAGAAATCCAGAAAAACGACCCATGGTCGAATCACCATTACATAAACTTTGGGATTACTCGAACTTAGTTCAAAATCGAGGTACGGGGAGCTTAGTGATTGGTTCGGATTCCCAGGAGCGTGATCGGGCGGTGTAAGAATGAAGGCGAGCAGCTGCGTATGAAGCTGAACGAGCTGCTCGCCCAGAATTGGGAGCTCAAGGAGCTGCTCGCCAATCTGGGCGAGCAGGTGAAGCTGCTCGCCAGGAGACTTCAACTGCTGCTCACCGGGAAGCCTCTACTGCTGCTCGTCTGGATGCTCAAGGAGCTGCTCGCCTTGACAGGCGAACAGGTGCAGCTGCTCGCCAGGTTTCTCCAAGTGCTGCTCGTCTGGTGTCTGAAGGTGCTGCTCTCCTAACTAGGCGAGCAGGTGGAGCTGTTCACCGGGTCAAACAAAGAGCTGCTCGCCCCAGGTGAGCAGGTGGAGCTGGTCGCTCCCAACGCTAGGATAGGGATTTGTGAGCGGCTCGTCGCGCACAGGCTGCTCAACGTAGACAATCAGCCTCCCCTCCGCCTGATAGAAGAAGATTGCTATTAGCAGACGAAGACACTGAGGATGAAACTGATCCTGACATTCGTTCGGCTATTCATGATTCCTTTGGGACCAGTACCGAGTCTCCTGATACTGAAGTCATTCGTGAGACTCCCGAGGCTCGGGATTAGTCTGGCGAGATTCCAAAAGAGATTAACCCTGGCGAGGACGATGCAGGCTCTGATCTTGGAGAAGATTTTGAGCGTGATCCTGGGCCGAGCCAACAAGAAATATGGGATGACCTGGCCAGAATCTATCAACCTCCTGAGCAATTGCTTGAATACGATTCCAGAGGGGATTGCACAGGAGATGATCTGGGTGGTAAATCTAGATCGGTATCGGGATTAGTTCATTCGACCTCAAATTCCTCTTGTTTCGTATGAGAAAATGGTATACATTGCCACCACGCATCGAAGTCTGTTGACAGAGGATGATTCGACTGCTCTCCGGGATGAGTACAAGATCCCGCTTGATATTCACATGTACGTTCCTCGTGACTGCGAACGTGCTGATCGGCCACCACCGGGGTGTACCTCATTAAATATCGATATTCTCGAAGCCGGACTCCCACTTCCGCTGCATCCGGTGATCGGCCAATTTCTGATGGACATTAACCTAGCGATCACTCAAATTACGCCAAATGGATGGAATAATCTGCTAGGTTTCTTGACGGTGATGGGATTGGAGGGTTATCCCAATCGATTGACGGCTCCCGAGATTCATTACGCTATGATGATCTCGGTATGCAGCGAAGAAGGGTATGGATATTACTATCTGAAGGCCCGAGTGGGAATGAAGGTCGTCGAGTTGCTTCCGAATAAAGTGAAACGATGGAAAGATCAATTCTTTTTCATCGGTGGGGATTGGCGCGCTTCCACGTCTTACACCGGCACTAGTGAAAGGATTAGGACCCTGGAAGAATATGGGGAATTGAGACGTAAGTATCATTCTCCATGTGTTTTTCGTTCCAGAATTCACTAATGTAAACCTTGTTTCTTTGCAGGTCCGAGGCTTCCAAAGTGGGACCGAAAGGAGTCCCTGGTTTGTTTCTCTATGCATTTTCCAATGCTTCTTACCGCCGCGAGCCATTTCGGACAGTGAAGTACTTGTCGAGCAACCACTGTAGATGAGTAGCCGGCTTGATCACCAGTCCGCATCATCTCGCAGCCCAAGCTCCACTTCCAGCAGGTTGATACTGTCCACTTGCTAGTACTTCTCCAACTCGTTCATTTCTTTTTAATGAAACGTTTTTGTGACAGATCAAGGAGTTACGGTCGCGATTCCTCTGGAGTTCCACGCTTTCTGCCACCGAGTTCGAGATCTTGACTCCGGATTGAATAGGCGCACGATGGATCCTCCAGCAGCATTGCTTCAGTTGCGGAAGAGGAGAGGGATCAAGCCTCCGACGCAACGGGCAGCTGTGCCACCTCCTGTTGCTCCTGTCGCCGATCCTCCGGCTCGGAAGAGCCCACCTAAGAAGTCTTCCAAATAGTCCAGAAAAGGTGGCAGTTCTTCTGCAGGTGATGAAGGGAATGCCGATCAGCAGAAGAAGAAAAGTAAGACTACTGCAACCACCGGATTCGGCCATCCACCTGCTGATCCCCAATCAGGGGATCGTCGCGACCCATCCCCGCCTTCTTCTCGCGAACCAGGCTTTCGCCGAGACGACTCCTACCTTGGATGGGAACGGGAGATTTGGGAGTCGTAAGTTCCTATTCTCTCCCACCATTTTGCATTTGAATCATCATTTTGCTCATGCGATCGTTATTCTTTTTAGTTAACATCCAAGCGATCATCCTTTTTGTTGTGATGCACTTCATCAGGCTGCATGTTCGAGGGTGCCGAGGTATATGGGTGATATTCCTGATCAGGACGTTCAAAGGGCTACTGAGTTCATTGCTCAGTCTTGGAGCAGAACAACCGACCGCACGATCCATCAACAAGACGTGAGTGAGAACTTGCTTATGGGCGGGATGTTTGCCAGCTCTGTTGCCATCACAATCCAGAGGGCCCTGGATCAGGTACTTGACCTCAAAAGAGCGAATCGCAAAGCTGAGGATGAGTGTGAAGAGAATAAAAAGGCTCTGAAGGCAAAAGATGATGAGTTAGCCCGAGCAACTCTTAAGATCAAGAGTACTCTGGAGTATGAGAATAACGCTCTTGCCTCAGTCAAGAAACTTCAGTACAGCAATCGGAATCTCAATGAACAATTAACTGCGGCTACTGAAGGCATTGCCCATCTCAAGGCTGAGAATGCTAATGCGCATCAGAAGTATGGTGATTCCCTGGATCGGATCCTGGAGTTGGAGAAGGAGAAAGCTGCACTTCAGAACACGGTGGAGTGAATGTATCCGGAAGAGGAATTTGTGGAGCAGATGGGTGAATCAGCTAACTTCGGATATGTTTGTGCATACTCCGAAAGTATTCGAGCGATCCGTGCTGTTGAGAAAGAGGGGTCGGAGATGTCTGAGATGATGATGAGGAAATTATCAGACTTCCTTCGTGCCAATTCGTCGGCCAAGTCGCAGCCTCTTCCCCTGGCGGATCTAGTGGAGTCGGGACTTGACTTGGGATTTTTGGGAGACGGATATACTATCGTCCGGCCTCAATTGCGATCACAATCAGCTCCTGACGCTCCCTCAACTGCTGCAGTCTCCGAGACTTCTTCCACCGCCCAAGAGACTGCTGATGTTGCTGAAGCTTCTCCTGAAGAAGGCTGTCAGGAGAGAGAGAACGAGATCGCCATGTCTTACATCCAGACTCCTCCTGGCGACGATATAACGGCTCCCGGGGTCCCGCCGTCTGATGCTGCTCACACCACTGATTAGGATTTTTGTTATATTTGTCTAATGTCTTATCTGTTTTAGACATCAGTTTTACCTTTTGCTTTACTGCTTTGCGTTGTACTTTCATCTTCTGTCTTTTCAATTCCGAACATTGCTTGAATCTTTTATTTTCTACTGTACTTCTTTTTCTTCAATGAAGGATATTTTTCCAATGCACTTGTTTTGTTTTTAATGAACTCTAATGAAATACTATATATGTCTAACTGTTATATATCGCCTTTATCGTCTGTTGGGTCTTTAGTTCATTTCGCTTCGCCTCTTCCTGGGCACGGGACGAATAAGACACTCGCGCAGAAATGGACCATCAGGAAGCGTTCACTTCGTCCTGGGGAGCGTATTTGCGTCCCTTTCGTGGACATGAAGCGTTGTCCCAGTATTACCGGGTACATCCACTCTGCTATCCTCCGGATCGTACATGACGTCCTTCGGAGGGGCCTCGGATGCACACTCAAGTCCCTCTGTGTGTGGTCTTTCGGGGCTTCACGCTCAGTTCTTATTCGGGAGTAATTAGGTGTTTTAACGCCGTAACCTTTCAACCAAAGAAGAGCGTTGGCATGCTTGTGCTCTTTCTGGTGTTGGACGTACAGGCATCGTACAATGCCATTTTGTCTCTGCACGAAGAGCATGCTCGACCAGCAGAGCCGGAGCTCTAACTCGAGCGCATTTCGGCCTTCTGTAGCCACTTGTTAGTTAGGTAATTTCAGTTAGACTGCGACCTTCTCAACAAAAGACCGTCTATAGCATTCATAATCTGCTCTGAAACAAAATGTACATTTACATCCTCTATTGGTAAAATTTCTTCAAGTGAGCAGCATTCCACGTGTATGAAGATGGTACCCCATCCAGGTCTTCCAACTCGCAAGTCCCATTTGACCAACTTCGAGAAACACGAAATGGTCCCTCCCAGCCTGGTCCAAAAGTTCCGGATGGAGTGGATAGAATTTTCCGCAAGACTAGATCTCCTTCTTGGAAACTCCTGACCTTGACTTGCGAATTGTAATACCGGGTAGCATATTCTTTGTATGTAGCGTTACGTACTTCTGCCGTCGTCTGCTTTTCTTCAAGGAAATCTTTTTCGATCGCAACGGCCTCGTCATTTTCCTTCTCATCGTACATACAAACTCGCCATGTTAGATTCTGCAACTCCACTGGTACCATTGCTTCGACGTCGTACGCCATTGTGAATGGAGTCTCGCCCGTGCTTGTTCTGAATGACGTGCGGTATGACCACAACACTTCCGGGAGTTCTTCCGACCAACTTCCTTTTTTCTCTGTCAGGCGAAGTTTCAACGTCCGCATGATAATTTTGTTGATAGCTTCAACCTGGCCATTGGACTGTGGGTGATACGGGGTCGAGTAATACTTCTTGATTCCCCAAGTATTACAGAATTCTCGGACTTTCTTTCCGTCAAATTGTGGCCCATTATCAGTTACGATTGATCGAGGTAAATTGAATCTGCAGATAAAAATTTTCCAGATAAAATTGATCATCTTCTCCTGAGTGACTGTCACCAGCGATTCGGCTTCGGCCAATTTGGTGAAGTAATCCACGGCAACCACGACAAACCTCACACTTCCTTTCCCAGGTGGGAATGGTCCGATGATGTCGATACCCCACTTGGCAAATGGCCAAGGACCGTAGACTGCTTTCATCTCTTGTGGAGAAACATGAATATTGGGGGCGAACACTTGGCATTTGCGGTACTTTTTGGCGAATGAAATTGCATCTTCTTTCAGGGTAGGCCAGTAATACCCTTGCCTCATGGTTTTGTGTGCCAATGCTCATCCTGCAACATGGCTTCCGCATATTCCCTTGTGGATTTCTTCTAGAACTTCTAATCCCTGCTTTCTTGAGACGCATTTGAGTAGGGGTGATGAAAATCCTCTCTTGTACAAATGGTCGTCGATCATCACGTAATGTGCTGCTTGCTTGACTAACCGAACTACCACCCAAGGATCTTCGGGTCGTTCTCCCAAGGTCATATACTTTCTCAGATCTTTTCTCCAGTCGTCATCTTCTTCGTCCATCTCCTACCCCCATTCAATGTTTGATTTATCTGGTAATCAAAGGTTGAAGGATTATCAAGCCGGGTGATGACGACTTCCGTTATCTCCATTGCCCCCTGGCTGGATACTAATCGGGCTAAGGCGTCTGCTTGAGTGTTCTCGAGTCGAGTATCTATTCAATGTATGTTTGCTGAAACATTGATATCAGATGAGCTACTATCTTCTGGTATAGGATCATGTGTTCGTCTTTGGCTTCGAATTCTCCTCGGACTTGAGAAACTATGAGTTGTGAATCGCCAAAAATCTGTACTCTCTTAACCCCGATTGCCAATGCAAGTCTGAGTCCGGCAATTAGCTCCTCGTACTCAGCTTCATTGTTGGTTGCCAGGAAAGTAAATCTTATTATCGACGTGAACACCTGTCGGTCAGGGCTTATTAAAACTACTCCTGCCCCTGACTCCAAGTTGGTAAACGAACCGTCTACATACAGGTGCCACGGATGTTCGAGATCCCTTGTCAGTTCAGATGGATAAGTCAGCTCTACAATGAAGTCGGCCAGAGCTTGTCCCTTAATTGCCGTTCTCGTTGCGTACGTAATGCTAAATTGGCTGATTTCCAGTGACCATTTTAGCAATCTTCCCGCGGTATCAGGACGATGCAGAATCTGTCGTAGTGGGAACGTCGTAAGTACCTCTACCTGATGATCGTAGAAGTGCGGCCACAATTTGTGTGTGCTCATGACCAATGCATATGCCAGTTTCTCCGTTGGAGAATACCGGACTTTGGCTTCGTGTAGAGCCTGACTGACATAGTAAACCAGGGAATGAAACTTGCCTTCGGCGCATACCTGCACCGAACTTATTGCTACCTCTGACGCAGCGAGGTAGAGGTAGAGTTTTTCACCTGGGATTGGTTTGGATAAAATCTGTGTATTGCCCAGATATTCCTTGATTTCTTCAAACGCTCGTTGGCAATCTTTCGTCCACACGAAATTATCCTTCTTCTTCTTCATGGCTTTAAAGAATGGCCGACATTTATCTCCAGAACGCGAGATAAAATGATTCAATGCAGCTAAACACCCTGTAAGACATTGAACTTTTCGAACTGAATCAGGAGGCTGCATATCGATTATGGCTTTGACCATGGTTGGATTCACCTCTATCCCGCGCTGACTGACCAGATGCCCCAGAAACTTTCCCGAATGAATACCGAAACTATTTTTCTTCGGGTGAAGCTTCATGTTGTAGGCGCGGAGTATTTGGAATGTTTGAGAAAGGTGTTCAAGATGGTCTTCCTTGCGCAAGCTTTTTACGACTATATCGTCCACGTAGACTTCAATTGCTTATTCACCAATCTCTGATAGGTGGCTCCAGCGTTGATCAAGCCAAATGACATCCTATCCCAACAGTAATGATTCTTGTTGGTGTAGAACGAGGTATGCTCCTGATCGTCAGGATGTAGTGCAATCTGATGATACCCTGCAAAGGCATCCATGAAGGTCATTAGCTCGTGCCCTGTAGTGTTATCGACCAGATGATCAATGTGGGGAAGTGGAAAGTTGTCCTTCAGGCAGGCGTCATTCAGATCAGTGAAGTCAATACAGAGTCTCCATGTACCATTGGGTTTACGAACAAGGACAGGGTTCGCGACCCATTGTGGGCACAAGGCTTCGTGTATCAACTTGTTGTCCAGCAACTTCTTGACCTCTACCGTCAATGCTTCATACTTATCAGGTCCAAACTTCCATCTTTTTTAGCGAATCGGTGTGCGTGCTGGATCAATATTGAGTCGATGACAGGCATGTTCGGTCGAGATACCTGTCATGTCTGAATGGGACCATGCGAAAACATCCAGGTTGTTCCTTAAGAAAGTGATCATTCTTGTTCTGAAAGGCTCCGGCAGTTCAGATCCGATGAAGAGTTCTAAATCTTCTTTATCTGGATAAGCCTGGATAGATGTTAACTCTTCCATCGGTGTGGCACGTTTTCGCTTTTCTTTCCACCTCGGATCCAGAATAGGTCCGTCCATGTTTAGTTCATCTTCAATCTCCATCGGTTCACTTTCGAGCCTAGGTTCGAAATCTTGGCTGAGTAGGCATTCATCTGGGTGTACGCCCTCGAGATTCCTATCAGGCTCTGATTCCCCTAGGACTTGTACAATTGGATCAGGTACACTCTCTGGTACGTGAACTGGGTCATCAACCTCCATTGGTTCCGCTTCCACTTGGGAAGCACTCAATGTCTCAGGTTCCAATTCAGCGTCTGGGGGAGGACTTTCGATCATGTGTATGTAAGTGACCGATGGCGCGTTCTAAAGTAAACATTCTCGGGCTTTCTTCTGATCGCCCTTTATTGTGCCAGCTCCGTTTGGTGTCGGGAATTTTATACAGTAGTAGTAAGTCGAACAGGCAGCTTTAAATTCATGTAAAAAAGGTCGACTGAGGAACCCATTATAGGAGGATGGTTGGTTTACAATGAGAAAATATACTTGCCTCGTCATCCTCCTATCGGGATCGTCGACCGATACAAGTTCAACAGATAGACGTATAGTTCCTAGGGGAATAGTGACAGCATCTCCGAATCCTATAATCCTGTGATTACAAGTCTCAATATAGGATTCGTAGTCCCCTATCTGGTCTAGAATACTCTTGAACAAAATGTTCGTATATGCTCCAGTGTCGACCAGCAATCGTGCATTCATGATGTTTGCGCTAATGACCAAGGAATCGTTGTGTTGGGTCATGATCCCTTCCAAGTCTTTCTGTGAAAAAGTCAGCTCTGCGGTGGGCTTGGTAGAGGGTCCTGCCTCGGTTTCCTTAATCTGGTCAATAGCTCGCAATTCTGCTTTCTTTTGCCTCTTCGACGGAGGTGGCCTTCCATCTGTACAGCCTCCGGCTCGGCCAACCTCAGGTTCTAGAACATAAACGTCCCGCACTGGGCCTGGCGGGGGAAGTAGGGCTTGTTGTTCCTACCGGCGTCTCGGTCCGACTCTTTCTTTGTTCTCGTTGTCTTCTCCATTCGCCCTTCGATCGGGCACACGCGATCTTTTTCCAGGGGCTCGCTTTACAAACTCTACCAACTTACCATCCTCGTAAAACCTCCACAACTGTCTCAAGAGATCCTGACATTCGCTTGTGAAATATCCTGTTACTTGATGATAGGCACAGTATTTGTTCCTGTTTGTTCTCCACGGATCCACCTTGAGCTTTCTTACCGGTGGCAATTCTCCAGTTCTCTTGACCGCGTTGAAAAGCTGGTCAATGGACACGGTCATCACTTGATTGAGTCTCTCCGCCAACTCGGTTCCCTCGAATGATTTCAAGTTCTTGGGGGTTTGGTATCTGTTGTCGCCTTTGGTGCTTCCTTAACTTCTCCCATGGACTTCTTCAGTGCTTCTTGCATGGCCAAATATATCCCGGCCTTGTTCCAAAACTCTGCATAAGTTGTCGGACACGCAAGCTGCATTTCTTTCCACAAATCTGATCCTTTCTTCAAACCCGCCATTGCAGTGATCACCTTGGTATCTTCGCTAACTGGCTCTCCCTCTAACAAAATCTTGTCGAACCGTTCGAGGAATTGCTGATTGGATTCCTCCGGTTCCTGGGCAAGATTCACCAGTCGATGCTTCCGGGTGAAACAGGACGCTGCTCCAAAAAAATATAACAAAAACTCTCAGCTCAATTGCATGAAAAATGTAATCGATGCAGGAGGCATCGCTGTGAACCATCGGTGTGCATGATCTCCAAGTGTAAGAGGAAAGTTCCTACACTGGGTCGCATCAGACGCTCCCATAGAAATCATGTAATCTGTAAACTTGGACACGTGCACCTTCGGGTCTGACGTTCCTTCATACAGATTAGAGGCCGGGAATTGGATCTTTGGCTGAACAGGTGCCGAAAGTATTACTGCTGATAGGGGTAAAACTGGGATCTGTATTGTCGGGCTACCTTCTGGGCGTAACGAGACTTTGACCTGAAGGTTTTCGATGGCCTTTTTCATTGATCATAAGATTTCATCCGAAGCCTCTGCACCTCGACGGGGTGGTCGTTCCTCTCGCTCTAGGCGAGGGAAGCCTAACACTCGGTCACTCAGGTGCGGCCTCACTGGAATCATACTTGCCTTGTGTATGCCCTCAGGACCGAGCCTCTCTGCTGCCGACCAACGTAATCTTTCACGGACTGTGTGTTGCCTCCCTTGATCTACCTCTGGTACTCGGTTGGGTCTCCCTTGGTCTACCTCTAGTACCCTGTTAGGTCTCCTTTGGTCCACTTCTGAAGCTCTACTGGGGGGTCGATAGGCCGTCACGGGCTGGCCCTGCGACCTGTACTCCCGTGGTTCCTGTAGTCTGCTCTTCAGAGTTCCGTGACTTGATTCATCCATCACGCTCCGCACTCTTCCACCTTGTGGGCCCAGTCAGTCTGCCATTTTTTACCCCAACCAGTCCGTCACCTTCTGCTTCCCGCGTTCTTCGCGCCTCCATCTCTGTTCACTGTCAGCCTCGATCTCTGGTGGACCCTGATCAACTCGTTGAAGAACGGGGCCTCTAATCAGGTTGAGTGCCAGAAGGATCGGCTGCACCCTGTTGTTGCTCTTTCAGCACTCTACAGAGTGCTGTTATGCGGGAGATATCCTTGGGGTTCTGCAGGAATGGGAGCAGTTCAGATAATCCCTGCATATAATTATGTCCCACTTGTGCTGTTGGGACTTCAGTTGGTTCGGCTTGTTGTCGACTTTCGGCAGTACCCTGGATTACCGTTGATTGTTCGGGTGCCGGGGCTCTTTAATTCGACAGGTCATTATTTCTCTCGCAAGATGTCATCCTTGGTTGAGAAACTTCCCTTGACATTTTACGTAATGTCAGCTCCTTTCCACAAAGCAGGTTAAGCTGTTATGCTATTAAATAAGCAAACGGGCGAACAGGTGAAAACAGGCGACCAGCAGTTCTGGCGAACAGCTGAGTTGGACAGGTGAAAAATAGGTGACCAGGTGAGCTGATGGTCCAACAGGCGACCAGGTGTATAAACAGGCGACCAGGTGTGCAAACAGGAGACCAGGTGTGCAAACAGGGGACTAGGTGTGCAAACAAGCGACCAGGTGTGTTTTCTTCAAGCCTTCAAGCGAACAGCTTGTGCTCCTTCAAACCTTCAAGCGAGCAGGTTGTGTTCCTTCAAGTATTCAAGCGAGCAGCTTGTGTTTCTTCAGGCAAGCAGGTGGTTGATCTTCATCCAAAATCCAAGTTTTGCAGTTTCCACTCTAGAATCCCACAAATTCCAACAACCGGAGGTTCAGGGCCCTCCTTCTAGCGCCAAATTGTTAATGAAATCTTCGCAACAGAAGCATTTATGTGGCTTTTAGGTGCGATTTCACTAACAATCGATCAAGAACAGTTTAATGGAACTGCAAAGTGCTTGATTATGTGAAGATTTTGGCAGAGCTTCGCTAAGGCTAAGAAAACTTGTATTAAAACGTAAATGGAGCCCTATTTATAGGCAAATACATAAGCAGGTGGTGGCATACACTTTGCCACGATTCTTCTGAAGCTTACACGTGTTCCTAACCGCTTAAACAAGATAATTATAACGGAAAATTGGGTAAAAATGATTAAATGGGATCCTGGTGATCTTCTTGAAAACAGGCAAGCAGCAGTTCATTCCTGGCGACCAGCTCTTTGGGCGAGCAGGTGAGCTGCTCGCCCATTATGAGAATTACAACACCTGCTCGCCTATTATGAGCAAATAGGCGAGCAGGTCAGCTAGGCAGGTGGTTGGGCGAGTAGGTGAGCTGCTCGCCCATTCCTCTTTTGCACTGCTGCTCGACCATTTCTCACTTGTTTGACGATTCTTCTTTTCTCGCATTGAACTTCTTTAACTTTGCCCATAATCATCATGTTTGATTAGTTATTTTGGGACACGTCATCCGGTATTCCACTGATTACTTCCTTAATCATCTGGATTAGATTATCACATCTACACCAGGTAAGACTAGATGATGATGGATATGTAGTTGATTTGATTGGAAAAACATGTTCTTGTAGAGAGTGGCAGATTTCAGGAATCCCATGTACTCATGCTTGTGCAGCAATTCACTTTATGCATGAGGACCCTGCAAACTATGTGCATAGGTAAAACTTTTATTCAAATTTCATATATTGACTTTGACGAATTTCTTCACTAACTTCAAATTTATATTTCTTGTATAGGTACTACATTGTTGATAGGTACATCCAAGCATATGAACATGGAATTCAACCTTTGAATGGGAAAAACTTGTGGCCCATAGCTGATGGAGATCCAATCAAACCTCCCCCATACAGAAGAATGCCTGGAAGGCCTAAGAAGATGAGGAAGTGAGGACCAGAAGAAAATCCAAAAAATCCATCAAGGCTTACAAGGCATGGGATTTAAATAGCCTGCTCTATTTGTGATGTTGTGGGTCACAACAAAAAACTTACCCCCATGTCAAAGACCCAAATTTCCAAAAGCCAGAAAAAGTGCATATATATATAATTTGTATTTATCATGTATAGAAGAAGAGAGGCAGACCTAGAAAAACTCAAATTGATGAAATAGGGGCAATGACAGCAGCACTTGGTCAGGTATGTGTTAGCTTTGTATTGTGTTAATTTCAAATTACCTAGCTGTTATTTATTTAATCTATATACGTTTAGAGAAAGAGAGGAAGACCAAGAAAGGATGTAGGAACAAGTAGTGTAGGAGCAAGTGCAGGTGGAGATGGAGCAAGTGGAAGTGGAGGAACAAGAACAAGTGCATCTGCGATAACCAATATTTCTAGTCAAAAGAAACAATTTATGAAAGAGAGAAGGATGGCAAATCAGGGTATAGGTCTGCTAGTTTGTGAAGGATCTGGAAATATTTACATGAGAGTAAGTTCCTAAATGTTAATTTTTTTTTAAAGACCTAATTAATTCATCTCTTACATATATATAAATGTAATAATTTATAGACACCTGGGTCAAAGAGTAATGCTTTGTATGTGAGTGGTGCAGACAATGTGGCAAGTGTGTTGAGAGGTGGAAGGGGTGGTAGCTCATTGAGAGGTCAAAGTGGTGGTCGTTCAGGCAGTGGAAGAGGGTAATCCAGTACCTCAGTTGGTGGCACTCAAGAGAGTCATGCGTAACTTATTGAAGTAAATTATTGATGGTGGTATATTTTGTGGAGTGAAGCAGTTCAAACTTCTATTATGATGAGTTGTTGTTTTTATAACATGCTGGTGATATGTTATTTTTTAAACAGGCTGTTATTTTTTTTATCAATTTTAAACTTATTGATGTAGCATATCTTGTTGGAGTTTATATGTTTAAAAATTATTGCTTTAAAAATCGAGAGAGTGTTGTTTAGCCTTATAAGTTATCTTTAAGAAAATAGAGTGTAATTGGAGCATGATAGTGAAAGAGTTAAAGGTGAGAAGTTGGAGTTGGATTGCAACTAAAGAGAGAATATATAAGGAGTTCAACCTCTCAATCCAAGAGCAGCTTTGAGAGTTTTGAAGGGATGTTAAAAGTTCTATAGAGAATTTTAGAACTATTCTTTTCTTAACAACTTTCTAAGTCTTTGTGGTGTAGAATATCTTAAGGGTATTTCGTATACCTGTCCCTCTAATATTCTATGTCAATAAAATTTCTTTCTTAACTTTTATTGTCGCATTTAGATCTGGTTCAGTCATGGGTTTTCTCGAAAAATGTTGATTGAGTTATTCAGCGATTAACTGGGGAACCCCAGAAGGGGTGATTTAGGGTTCTTCGCGAGGCTCCTTCCCCTGTTTTTATTAATGATTGGTTCTTGTTTTCTATTAAGATTATGTCTGATACTCTGCACCCTGATTTCATCAAAGAGAGATTATGTGAATATCTTCGTGCCTCGCGGGAGGGCAACGAGGTTTTTGAAGAAAACCCTAGCGATTCATCTACGGCCACTTTCCACGCATGACTAAATCCGGATAGGGATGTGATTCGTGCTATGGACTCATTCTTCCCCGGGTTTTCACACTATATCAGATCTTATAATAAACATCAATCGACGGTGAATTTGACTTCTCAACAGATGCCCGATTGCAAGGACGCCTCTTATGGTTGCGGATCCGGCCACACCTCGGCAAATCCTTGCAGTAACTCTTCTATGGATTTTGATCCGGCATCCTTTGCGGCGCGCACCAATGCCCAAGATACCTTGCCCGTAAAGAGGGTATTCCCAAAATCTACGGGTGATTTGGATGCAAATTTTGGGCCTCGGCCTACCGGGCACCCCGTTGTTACACATCCGGTGGTTGGGGGCACGCAGCAGGGTGCTAAACAGACCTTTGCGCAGGTGATTGCGGGAGGTTCGGAGCCCTTGCTTGAGAATGCACATCCGGGTGCGTCTGAAACCGTGAAGCCGGTTCGATAAGGTGACTTCTATATCATAGAGGTGGACGAATTGGCATATCAGCAAAGTGTACAGGACTTCAGTAACGCCCTTATTGGTCGAATGTTCACACAATCTGGGAAGCCTTTGTTGACCCGACTGGCCCTTACTGATGCGTTGAAGGGGGCTTGGCATCTTACTTCGGGTTTGAAGCTGATCCCTCTGGGCAAGGGCTATTTTACTGTCCTATTTGATTCGGAATTGAAGAAGAATAGAGTTAGTGTACGCAGCAGCTGGCAATTCGAATCTGGTCATTGTCACCTCCAGAATTGGGTGCCGAATTTTAATCCCAATAATATTAAAACGTCTTCAGTTCATGTCTGGGTCAGGTTCATGGAGCTGCCAATTGAATATTGGCATCCAAAGATATTGGAATCCCTTGCAGCTGTGGTTGGGAATTTAATTAGAGTAGATAGGAATACTACGGATCATACTATGGGGCACTACGCACGTATGCTTATTGAGGTGGATTTGAAAAGCAATCTTGAACAGAAGATCATGTACAAACATGCGAATTAATTTGCTTTTACTACATTGCATTATGAGAATCTCCCTGATTTTTGTAGGGAATGTAACGTGGTGGGGCATTCTACTGCTAGATGTTCAAAGGTTGGCCAGGGGAAGCCGGGCTTTGAGCGAAATGGCAGAAGTCGTAGTAGACAGAAAATGAGGGTTTCTCCTGTGGGGCTTAATACATGTGTTGGGGAGAACGGTGTTACCTCTGGTCAGTCTAAGGTGACAGAAGGTCTGGAGGCTGGGTTGGACAAGGCGGTAGAAGACTCGGAGACTGGGCTGGAGGTTTCAGCGGTTTCCCCCCTGAGGGAGGATGACTTGAGTTTGGCTTTGGTACCAATGAGTAAGGATTCTAATACTACTTCGTGTTAGGATGATGCCTCAGGTTGGGAAGAGCTTCCGGCCTCTCGCTCGCGCTCGAAGTTTAGTTTTTCGGATGTCACCATTCCTACAGTGTTCCCATCAAAAAGGTCATTCGTGGTGTAGCCCATTCCAAGGGACAACAACGAGGGTCTACAGTTGGTGCGTCCGGTGAACCTCCTGGACTGCCCGCTCAATGGGATCCTGGTCTTGCGGCTGCTGGTTTGCGACAGCAATCTCCCTCCTTGCAGGTTAACGCTTCGCCTTTTGTGATTGATAACTTGGCTCCAAAGTCCAGGGAGATGGCTTTGGTTGCTCGTTGGAGTTGGGCTGATCAACTGGAAGAGGAGGAGCAGGAGGGTCTCTCATAGCCGCAAAAGCATAGCCATGTTCAGCAGTTGCTGTCTTTATGCTGCTGTCTTAGTTGTTGTATGCTGCTGTCTTTGCTGTTGTATGCTGCTGTCTTTATGTTGTTGTCTTAGTTATTGTATGTTGCTGTCTTTATGCTGATGTCTTTTTGTTGCTATCTTAGTTGATGTCTGCTGCGATGTTTACATCTATTTCCTGTTGTTTTTAACTTTGAACAGTTGTTCTATTTCGATCTTGTGATGACTTTGCATTCCGGGTCTTGTTCTTATAGGTGTGATTTTTTTTAGGCCTTGTATTCCGGGCCTTGTCCTTAGGGGAGTAAGGGCTTGGATGTTTGCATTTTTTTTTCCCTTGACTGGTTTATCCACAACGGCGAGGTTTTTAATGAGGCACATTCATCCTTCATTTTTCCTCTTTTATCCGAGTTGTGGATTCTTTTCTTTTTCTTTTAATAATAATACCATATTTATTATTCATGGGTTTTCTCCTTGCTGCAAATGGCCTACATTTATATATACTGTGGTTTTTTGAATTTTGGCTTACTATATGCATGCTTTAAAACAATTTTAATCAAATGAGAAACAGGATTGTAGGAAATTTCTGAAGAATTAATTATATCATATTTTTACCATTAAAGTATATTATCAGTTGAGGATGAACACTAGAGATAAAAAAAAAATCTTTATTTAGAAATTGCCTGCAAGAGAGATGGAACTATTGAAAAATCAAGCGTGTCATTCAATGAAGGTTCACATTCCTCAGTACAAATGACAAATGAAAGAACAAGACGTACATTCCTCAATACAAATGACAAATTTTAATGAACAAATCAAAACAAACCCATTATACAATTCAAAATAACTATGGCAACATGATGGTGGTCTTCCCATCACCGGAGAAAATCCTAAATAGAACAACCAATACCAAGATCATCATCCTTTCAAAAAAAAAAAAAAACCAAGATCATCATCAATATATTAAACAACATTCTTAATAACTCCTTGTATTTTAAAATTGATTCTTCCAGCATCTTCTTCTTCATTGTCAATATTTCTCCATCCATTCTCTTTAACTCCATGTTAAAATTCCGCAACTCCTTATTTTGTTCATCAATAATTCACAATTTTTGCTCCATTTGACTCAATTCCTCCTTCAAAATAATCTCCTTTTTAATCCTTTCTTTCAATTGAGCCTCAATAAAAAATTTCTTTCAAGCAACTCTAGCCGCAACAATTTTGTATTGAGGTGGAAGTTCATCATCTATCCACTCAAAATATTTGCAGTCATCATTCTGTTGAACAAAATACAATTTTTTTTTTAAAAATTTGTGCTTCTGCAATAAAGGGCATCCATCCACACATCACTTTGAAAAGAAAAAAAAGTGAACGAACTTACCTCTCTCAAAGGGCATTGTAGAAACCTCCTTCCTGGGTTTTCTTCAGTGTAGGACGTGAATAAAATAGCATCCATACCATGGCCTTTACAAACCTTCTTCTCCATCGAGCTTTGAACAGTTTCATAAGGGTAATAAGATGTTGACCCACCACTGCGGATAGAGGATGAACTCTGAGAATTTATTCACTGATTCATCAAAACAAATCGAAGGTCCTTCGCAAATTTGGGGATTTTAGGGTTCTTTTTTCTTTGTCACGTTATTTTACAAGGTCATTAATGTTTTTCTCATTCAAAAAATATATTTTTAATATAAAATTTTGTTATATATGTGTATCGAATTGCTGGCCGTCAATAAAAAAATCAATTGAGTAATCAAATTGTGTATCGAGTTGGAACTTTTTAAAAGGTTGGGATTTTTCAAAATCAGCTCCGGTGAGACACGTCATCAGTTGCTGGCCGAAAGAAAAAAAATGTGTATCGAATTGGAACTTTTTAAAAGGTTGGGATTTTTTATAAAAATCGTGAAGCTCAGAATTAAATTGAAAGGTGAGTAAAAGGTAGTGTATTTATATAGAATTAACCCTATATTAAAATTAATAAAGCTTATAAGTTCAAATGATAAATGTTATTTTGGTTGATTACTTATGTCTAAAAGGTGATTTTAGCTGCCAAAAGTTCACCTATTGAATTTTAAATGTAAACTGTTAGCCAAGACATTAAATACAGATGCGAAGTTATACTTCATAAATGAGGTTAAAATTTAAGACCACTTCTAGAATCAACATTGAGAAAATTTCTGAATATATCAAGGTTGAAAGCTCACTAGAATTCAAGGTTGAAAGCTTACTAGAATTCAAGGTTATGAGAGACCTAGAATCCACAGAGATTCTCAAGTTTATGAGTCAAAATTATATGTATCTGCTTATGATTTCATATGTGATTGTGTTTGAAGACTTGCAACTCTTTCGAAGTCCTGTTCATGACCTTGATGTATGTGATAAATACAAAGTATGAATCCCGAAAAGCTTGTGGTACCTAAAAAAATAAATACTTCTCTTTGTTGCCTATGAGATAATTAGATAGATATATCATTTCATTCTCAACTATTATAATATTATAGTTTCAAGTTAGCACTCCTATGTCTCAAAGAAATTTGCACACTTTTTTATTTGGGCATCCCATACAAATTTACACACTACTAAAAAAAGGAAACACTGATTTACGTGCACATTCACAAATATATACACATATTTACTCATATGTTACTACTTTATATATAAAATACATTTTTCTTAAAAAATGTGATGTCCCATAGGAATTTGAAAATCTCAAAATATGATCTTCTTGGTATAGGAACAATGCAAATTTTGGGTGTAAAGTGTATTCAACTCTTCCTGAATGAGAATTAAAGGGATGGTAGGGAGAGAGCTCGAGACTACATGAAAATGGAAGAAGAAGGTTCTTTGCATTTCAATTTAATTTTTTAATTATTTATTAGCTTAAATATTTGCAATTAATTTAGGCTTCAATGAAGATGTGTATTAGCTTAATATCATGAGAAAATTATTTCAAATTTAGATATACTTTTGATCTATTTCACAAATAGTGTGGTGATTATAAGCATCAACTTATTGGTCATAGATTTGTGGTTCAATGAGGTAGTTCTTGGCATTAAACTTAAGTAAAATTGCATTGCAAGTATTCCATGGAGAAATATGATAAATTTTAAATATTAATGCAGAAGTAAAGTACCTTCACTTGTGAATAGAAAATATTGTAGTTGTATCGAGAAACTATATTTGTTGCTTATTTATTTGGTCCAATTTCTTCTATTGCTTTCATACATCTAGATTTTGATTTAGGTTGGTCTAGATTTCTCAACCTCGTAAGACTATTTTCTTTAATTTACTCCATTTTATATATTTTTTTCTCTCCATCTTTTGGGGCTAGAAGGTGGTTTGGACATTTTTGGAGTAAGAAGAGCATGATTACATATAAATTTTTATATCAGAACTCTTTATAAGAGAATAATGTCTCCATGGGAAAGACAGTAACTTAGTACTTTCTATTGTTACTTCAGTTTTTTAATTTTCATTCAAGGATTATATAATATTGTAATTATTGCATGGAAATAATATTGCAGGAGGTTGGACAACCACGTTCAGCTTGTGGTGTTCGAATCCTACTGTCGCATTTACAAAAGCTTGTTGATTGTTCGCAATTCGTATTTGTCTCTTTCATTTTCAAGAGGGATGGGAACACCTGAAGGTCTCCATAACAAAATAGTATAATATTCGTAACCAAAAGCTTAAATATTCTGATCCATAGAATATAATATTATTAGAGGCTTCCTTACGACGTAGAGATGAGAGATTTTTTTACCTTTTTAAGAGCTCCAGAAATGTTTAAGTATGTCAAGTGTCAAATCATCAGCATTGTCAGAAGCACAAAATGAGATGATTAATTCTTATATGTTATTTACAGGAGAATGATAAAACTTATGAAGAGAAAATTTAGTTCTCATATGAAATGAGAGTAAGATAATAATAATCGATGATCATGAAAGACTAATTCTGACTTATCGATCCACACATTTTGTTAACTTTTTTGCATTTAACTAAGAAGATTATAGTCTGTCATTTTTTATTTTTTTGTGGGGGAGGGGGAGGGAGAATTGTTTCATTTTCATTCCTATTAGTTTTGAATTTTTTTGTGTAATTACATCTCCTTATGTTTGAAACCAGGTCCTCATAGTATTCAAACATTTGCAATTATTATTAATAGTATGTTAATATGGTCCAAAATTTATTTCTATTAAAAAATGTTAATAAGTATTAAATATAATTGCTCATAACTTTCTTAAATTATTGGAGCGATGATAATTTCATGTGGTGTTTACATTATCAATAAAAGGGTAAATGCAATTGTTATATTAGACAGAATTATGAAATCTGTTCATATTATTTTCAAGTTTTTTTAAGTGAATTTTTTTCATACATATCTATACACATTTTTAAAAAAAACATTTAACGTGCAAAACGCACGTGAATGACAACTAGTTTAACTAAAGGGAAAATACACATTTTTGTTCTATATGTTTCGTTGACTTTGGTTTTCATTCTCTTAAGTTTTGAATTTTTGTTTTCATCTTTTAACTTACCAAAAATTATGGTTTTCGTTCTCTTAAGTTTTGAATTTTTGTTTTCGTTCTTTAACTTATAAAAAATTATGGTTTTCATCCTCCAACCGCCTATAACCAGTCATACAACCGGTAATACACATGTGGATCCATTTTTCTTTCTTTTTTTAAACAAAATACTAACGTGGGGGTATTTGGAGGAAATTATGATTTCACGGGCCCAAATATTTTTGCAAGCTTGAATATTTAATTTAAATTCACTACTACAGATTTACACTTAGAGAGTTCTTATTGTTCTAATAAGAGTTCTCTA
>JAPKLY010001656.1:9888-38386 GCA_026898435.1 Prunella vulgaris
TTCAGACGACCTCAGCTGCTGTTGGTGGTCCTCGTCTGATATGTTCAAGGCTCAGCTGGTATGTTGAGTCATAGCTGTCCTGAACGTGTCTCAGCTGATCTGGGTGCTCCTCTGCTGATTTTATCCTCGTCTGATTTCGGCACCTCAGCTGGTCTGACATCAGCAGACCTGGACCTCAGCTGATCTGACATCAGCTGATATCTAGCACCTCAGCTGACCTTCACCTAAGCAGACCATCCTTAGCTGATCTGACCTCAGCTGATCAGCTGACCTCCCAAGATCATCTGGTTTTAATGGCATCATAACATAAGGGATTTCCCAACATTGCCTATAGGGGGTGTAGTTCGCCCATCATGCTGACGTTTTCTATCTTTGTGCAGGTGGCAGCTTCGTCGCCTTCCCATCGCCGAGGTCCCCTAGGCCTATCAAATTGTTAAACGTCGCTTCGAGATGGGCCCACCTCGCCCCAACAGACTCGCCCCGCCGTCTGTGCTCTCATTGGAGGCGAGTAAGGAAGCAGAGATCGCCTCTAAGAAGGGCGAGGTAGGAGGGTCGGGGACCCAGAAGGAAAAGACCAAGGCCCCGGAGAAGTCCAAGTCTAAGGCTACGGAGGTCGCTCGGACCAGCCAAAGTGGGGGGCGAGCTGTCGTCTCCTCCGAGCGAGGTCGCGGGAAAAAGGGGCCCCATAGAGATGAAGGATCTCGAGCAGGCGATGAGGAACCTCAAGCTCGCAAGAGGACCAGGTATACTGGCCCGGCTGATGAGGACTCCGACAGAGCTGAGAGGGTCTCGGCGAGGTCCGGGCAGGGAGGATCGGCTCAATCTACTGCCCAACTGGCAGCCACGCCTATTCGGAGCTTGCCCCCTCGCCATCTCCATTCGGGGTGCGAGCTAATGATGACACTCTAGCTCGCCTCCCTGAGTTACTGGCATTATTCTTTTCATTTCCCTAATATTTTACAATTTTTTTGACTTCGCAGATATGCCCCTATCGCCTTCCCGAACCACCACGAGGCTTTGCACGCTTATGAGCGATCTCGCTCTTTGACCTCAATGCGCAGCCTCCGTTCGGGTCTGGTCCGGGACACCGTGAGCGAAATGCCAAGGCACTGGACCACTCCTCAGGTGGCCACGGTCAACAGTCAGGACCTGAAGGAGAACTTGCTCCTCTCGGCCCACTATGCCAGTGGGCTATTGCTCGCCAACCAGAAGGCACTGGAGCAGGTCACCGAGCTAGAGCGAGGTCGCTCCGACAGGAATAAGAGGATGCTGGCCTTGGCTGACACTGCGGACAAGGCCAAGAAACAGGCACAGCTTGCAGAGGAGAGAGCCGAGGCATCCCTGGCTACCGAGCAAAGTGCCTTACAGCAGCTCGAGGATCTTCAAGGTAAGCTCGCCAGGCTCGAGCAGGAGGTAGAGGCCCTGATTAAGGCCAAAGAAGATGAGCTCGCCGCCAAGCTCGTGCTGGAGGTCGACGGGCATAAGATGACGAAGAAAGACCTTGCCCTGCAGCGGAGCCTGGTGAAGAGCTCCGACAACGAGTGTGCGATGCTGAGGGGCGAGCTGGAGGCGAAAGTCAACGAGGTAGCCGAGCTGCGGAACAATGCCTCTTCCTCGCCAAATCTGGCTGCCGTGAAGCCCGAGACCTCTGACAAATGATGCGTCCAATGTTATGCCGAGGTTTTGCGGACTCTCTGGTGGGCTCGAGCTCACAAGGATGACGAGGTCGAGGCGGTTGTGGGTGACTTTAAGGCCTGCTTGGACTGGGTTCCCTTTCCTGATGATGCGGACTTGGACATCGGCGACCTCCCCGAGCTTGGCATTTCTCTCGATTTCATGCCAGCACGCTTTAAAATCATCCAAATAGTCGCCGTACCGGAACTGAACGTGGGCGATGAGGAGGAGGTCGCCCATGAGGAGGATCGGGTCCCCCTCACCATCGAGCAACTACAAGAGGCGTGCGGGGATGCGACGCTGGACATTGGCGAGTTTGCCGGGCACGTGCAACTCACCCAGAAGTTGGTTTTTGTAGTTCAAAGGTGGCTAGTTGGTCGGCCTTTGTGGCCAGCACTACTTCGAACACTTAGGAATTTTCAAGTATTTTTGCCTTGAAAATTTCCTAAGTGACTTTTGAATATAAATTGAGCCATTTTTTATCCAACTCTTCGTACTTTCGTTTCTACGCTTTACGTTATAATTTTCAAATAGCTCATTTTTATTTATTTTATGGGTACTTAATTGTTCGTCTTACTCTACTTTGAGAAGCGAATCATTCGTTTCACGTCACTTACGACTACGAATTGTACCTCGGTTTTGAGAGTGCGTATTCTTCATCTTAGACCGCTTAGGGCAGCGAGCTGCACTTCGATTGATTCACGTTGGGCCGTTTTATGAACCTTGCCTTAGACATTTTTCGTCTTTTTCTCGAATTTTTCTAACTTGTGGCAGTAGGTGCTTAGCAACCCTTTAAGAAGGGTACCTTCGCGACCTTGGGCACTTTGGCCTTTGCCTTCGAGGTACTTAATTACAACGTTTGGGACCTTGGTCCTTGCGCATTACGGACTCTCTGGCACTTGGCGAGCTGAGGCTGGCGAGCTTCTTTGGGTAGTGGGCAACCTGGGGTATCTCACTTAGTCAAAGAGCTACGCAGGTCCGAACACTTGGCGAATTTTCTGATTTCACAAATTTTTCGAACTTTCTATAGCAACGTAATTTACACCGATTGCTATCAACATTTCTGATGCGAACCCCTGACTAGTCTATTACAGGATTCTAGTCTATTGGTAGAACTTTTTCAGGTGGGCTGCACTCCAGGTGTATGACGGGGTGTTGCCTTCCGCGACTTCTAGATCATAAGTGCCGTTTGGCCAGGCTACGGTGACCTGGAACGGTCCTTCCCAGTTTGAATCGAATACACCCGGTGGGGCCATCAATTTCTTTTTCAACACCAGGTCTCCGACTTTGAACTTTCGGTCTCGGACCTGGGAGTTGTAGTACTTTTCTGCTCTTCGCTTGTAGGTGGCGTTCTTCATTTCTGACCAAGCTCTGATCTCTTCGATTAGATCCTTCTCCACTGCCAAGGCCTCGTCATTCTTTTCTTCGTCATATCCCACCACCTTCCAAGTCTTGTTCTGGACTTCGACCGGGACCACGGCTTCAGTCCCTAAAGCTAGGGCAAATGGGGTCTCTCCGGTGCTGGCCCTATAGGAAGTTCTATAAGACCATAGGACCTCCGGAAGTTCGTCAGCCCAGCTCCCTTTTTTTTCTTCGAGGCAGAGCTTCAATATGTGTTTTAAGATTTTGTTCACCGGCTCTACCTGGTCGTTCGACTGTGGATGGTAAGGGGTTGAGTAGTGCTTCTTGATGTTCCATGAACTGCAGAAGTCTCTCAACTTTTGACCATCGAAATACCTTTCGTTATCTGTGATGATCGACTGCGGGAGTCCGAACCTGCAGATCAGGTTCTTCCATATGAAGCCAATCATCCTTTCTTGGGTTATTGTTGTGACAGCTTCGGCCTCAGCCCACTTAGTGTAGTAGTCTACTGCTACAACAGCAAACTTTACACCGCCTCTGCCAGGTGGAAATGGGCCGATTAAGTCGATACCCCATTTCGCGAAAGGCCATGGACTGAAAACCGACTTCAGCTGGTTGGCTGGGGAGTAGATGTTAGGTGCGAAAAGTTGACACTTTCGGCACCTTCGAGCGAAGCTGATGGCATCTTTGCGAAGAGTGGGACAGTAGTAGCCCTGCCTGATCGTCTTATATGCCAATGCTTGCCCCCCAGCGTGACTCCCACATATTCCTTCGTGGATTTCTTCTAACACTTCGGACCCCTGCTTCTTAGTTACGCACTTGAGTAGGGGTAGAGAGAGTCCACGTTTGTAGAGTTGGCCATCCAGCAGCGTATATCTGGCAGCCTGCTTTACTAGTCGGCTAGCTTCCCAGGTGTCCACGGGGGTTGTTCCGTGTGTTAAATATTTTTGGATTGGAGTGCACCAATCTTCACCATCTTCACTGTCTTCCTGCCCCCCACTCGAGGTTTGATTTATCTTGTAATCGAACATCGAGGGGTTTTTTAGTGTGGTGATTACAACCTCCGTGAATTTGGCTTCGCCATTGCTGGTAGCTAGCCGGGCTAAGGCATCGGCTTGCGTGTTTTCTAGCCGTGGTATCTGATTGATGTAGACCTGCGTGAACATCGAAATTAGATACGCGGCTATCTTCTGGTAGGTCATCATCTGCGGGTCTTTTGCTTCATATTCCCCCCGGACTTGGGATATTATTAGCTGAGAATCTCTGAAAACTTGAAGATTGGTTGCCCCCACAGCTAATGATAGCCTAAGTCCCAATATCAACGCTTCATATTCCGCCTCATTGTTGGTTGCTCGAAAGTCGAACCGGATTGCAGAGGTGGAGACTTGTCTATCCGGGGTGATCAGGACTACGCCGGCACCTGCTGCTACGCTGGTCGATGATCCGTCAACGTAGAGGTACCACGAAGCTATACGCCCCCTCGTCAGATCTTGTGGGAAAGTTAGCTCAAAAATAAAGTCAGCGAGCGCTTGTCCCTTGATCGTTGTTCGGGGTGCGTAGGTTATACCGTATTGGCTAATCTCTAGTGACCATTTCAGTAGGCGTCCGGTGGTGTCTGGGCGCTGCAGTATTTGCCTTAGTGGGAACGTTGTCAATACTTCTACCGGGTGGTCAAAGAAGTAGGGCCTCAATTTTCTAACACTCATCACCTGTGCATAAGCCAGCTTCTCCGTTGGGGTGTATCGCAACTCAGCTTCGTGTAAGACTTGGCTTACATAGTACACTGGTAGGTGTGTTTTTGCCTCTTCTCGGACCAGGACGGAGCTGATGGCTACCTCAGACGCGGCTAGGTATAGGTACAGCTTCTCTCCAGGTATAGGCTTTGACAGGACCTGCGTATCTGCCAGGTATGTTTTGATGTCTTCGAAGGCTCGTTGGCATTCATTTGTCCACATGAAGTGGTTTTTGAGGTGGAGCTTGTTGGCTTCTGCCGCCTCTTTGTACCTCCGTGTGTTTGCCTTAATCGCCTCGAAGAACGGATGATTTCGGTCCCCGAACCTGGAGATGAATCTGTTCAGGGGTGCCATGCACCCAGTCAGTCTTTGAATTTTCTGCACGGAATTGGGGACACCCATCTTGATTATACATTGGACCTGCGTCGGGTTGACCTCAATTCCACGCTGGCTAACTAGGTGCTCCAGGAACTTTCCAGAATGTACGCCGAAGCTAGTCTTCTTGGGGTTTAACTTCATGTTGTAGTGGCGTAGTATGTCGAAGGTCTGTTTTAGGTGGTCTAGGTGGTCCTCCTTTCTCAGTCTCTTGACAACTATGTCATCTACGTACACCTCCATGGACTCGCCAATGTGTTGGTCGAACATTTTATTTACCAACCTTTGGTAGGTTGCTCTGGTGTTGATGAGTCTGAACGACATCCTTTCCCAATAATACATGTTTTTGTTGGTGTAGAACGCCGTATGTTCCTGGTCATCTGGGTGCAAAGCTATCTGGTGATAGCCCGCAAAAGCATCCATGAGTGTCATCATCTCATGGCCTGCGGTGCTATCCACTAGCTGATCAATGTGAGGTAGTGGGAAGTTGTCCTTCAGACATGCTTTGTTCAGGTCCGTGAAGTCGATGCAGAGCCTCCACGTCCCATTGTGTTTCTTCACCAGGACGGGGTTTGCGACCCACTGTGGACACAAAGCTTCTATGATGAGCTTGTTTTCTAATAACTTCTCCACCTCAACAGTTAGAGCTGCGTATTTGTATGGTCCATACTTCCTTCGTTTTTTACGTATGGGTCTCCTCGTCGGGTCTATGTTGAGTTTGTGGCAAGCATGTTCCAACGGGATCCCCGTCATGTCTTCATGGGACCAGGCAAACACGTCTAGGTTGGACATCAAGAATAGCTCCATCCTCGACCGGTACGGTTCAGGTAACTCAGAACCAAAGAAAAGTTCTAAGTCCCTTTCTAGGTCCACCGGGAGTGCCGTCAGTTCCTCCATGGGGTGGCTTTTCTCTTTTGACTTTTTCACCTTGGGTCGCTGATGAACTCGTCCCATTCCTCTTGTGACATCTGCACAGGTTCGTGACCTATGCGCAGTTCGAGGTCATCGGGTTGGTTTTCAGCTCAGGCGGGTTCATCAACTGTTAGTACCTCCGGTGTTTTGTCAACTTGGGATGGCGCTGTGACTTGGGGAGTTAGGTCAACGTCCATTGGTGTTGGTTCTTGACCTACCGCAGGTCCCCCATCTTGGGCTTCATCAACCACCTCCATGGGAACAGATTGTTGTTCCTGCGCAGGTCCCGTCCCTTGCGCAGGTCCAATCACTTGGGTTTCTTCCAATCCTTCCATTAGTGCGGGTTGTGCGTCTTGTGCAGGTCCTGACACTTGGTTAATCTCTGACAGATCGCCTACCTCCATCATCTCAGTTTCGACCGAGATGACGTCTAGGATTTTTGGCTCATCTGCTGGGATCTGCACGTCCTCTTCAAGGACTTGGACCCGCGTCACCGCTTTTTTGACCTGGCCATCTTTTATTTGGAGTAAACACTCTCGGGCCTTTTTTTGGTCACCTTTTATAGTTCCGGCACCTTTTGGAGTTGCGAATTTCAAACAGTAGTAGTAGGTCGAACATGCCACTTTGAATTTATTAATAAATGGGCGGCCAAGGAACCCGTTGTAGGAGGACTGCTGGTCGACAACTAGGAAATCTATGAGCTTAGTCACTCTCCTTTCGGGGTCCTCAGCCGATACAAGCTGGACGCTCAACCTAACACTACCTAGGGGGACTGTTACAGCTTCTCCGAACCCCATTATCCTAGCATTGCTAGGTTCCAGATACGACTCAAAATAACCTAAGGCATTTAAGGTGGATTTGAAGAGAATGTTGGTGAATGCGCGGTGTCCAAAAGTAGTCTGTGAACTCGGACGTTCATGATGTTGGCGGTTATCACCAACGAGTCATTGTGGGGCGTCAGTACCCCTCCAGGTCCGCTGAGGAAAATGTCAGCTCATCAGTAAGCTGTGCGATGGACCTGGGGCCGGAGCTACCTTCCTGGACCTGATTTATGGGTCGGATTTCAGCCTTCCTTTTTCTTTTGGATATGGAGGATCCCCCATCCTGGAGACCTCTGGCAGCTCCGATCTCCTCCTCAAGAATCAAGAGTTCTCGGGTGGGCTCCATATTTTGCTGAGGCCGGGGAGGTGCCCTCCGTCTGTTCTGGGGACCAGGTTGGTCCGCTTCCTCATCTTCATCATCGGAGGTAGCCCTCCTCTCGAACCTTGGCCTCTTAGCTGGGGCCTTCTTCACGAACTTGGCCAGCTTCCCATCCTCATAAAATTTCCAGAGTTGTTTGAGGAGGTTTCGGCATCCGCTGGTGAAGTGGCCGATGGCCTGATGGTAGGCACAGAATTTGTTGGTGTTGAGCTTCGTGCGATCCTGGCGGATCCTTCTGGGCTCCTCCAACATGGCCTTGCTCTTGACCGCAGTGAAGACCTGGTCGACGGAGATGGTTAGGACCTGGTTGAGCTTTTCTTTGAGCTCGTCCCCGTCTCCAAAAGCTTTCAAGTTTCAGGGGGCTTTGTAAGTGCCCCCGGACTTCCTCCCATACTGCCTCCTCTCTTCAGGCACCCACCTCCTTCTGGAGAGCTTCCTGCATGGCCGCAAACACCCCTGCCTTGCGGCGAAATTCGGTGTAAGTTTTTGGACATGCGAGGTGCATTTCCTTCCAGAGGTCGGTGCCTTTTCTGAGGCCGGCCATCGCTGCGATGACTTTGGTGTCCTCGCTGACCAGCTTGCCTTCTAGTAGTATCTTGTCGAACTTCTCCAGGTACTGCTGGTCGGTCTCATTCTCACCTTGGTGGATGTTGGCGAGATGGTGTTTCTGGGTAAGGTAGGACCCGAACCCGGAGAAGTGGGCAAAGAACTCTGGGTAGAGCCAAATGAGCAGATTGACCCTGGGGCGAGTGATGAGAACCAGCGGTGAGCTCGGTCCCCTAGGGTCACCGGGAAGTTTCGGCACTGGGTAGAGTCGGTGGCACCCACTGAAATCATAAAGTCCGCGTACTTGGCCAGGTGGACTTTCAGGTCGGATTTGCCCTCGTTCGCGGATATCACCGGAAATTGTATCTTTTTCTGGACTGGTGCTCGGAGGATGCCGGGTGCCAATTGGGAGGTGGGGAGAGTCGTGGCGTCAGGTCCGCCAGACTTGGCTGCTTCTTGTGCTTGTAGCATTTCGACGGCCTTTTTCAGTGAGGCCAGCTCGTCATTTTGGGTCACCTCCGGCGGAGGTTGCTCGAAGGCGCCTCACTCTGGGGTGACCTCTCCGTGATGGGCTGGAATTGACGTCAGCCGTGGGGGCCCAACCTGTTGGTGGCGGGCCTTCTCAATCGTTCATGGGCGGACCTGCGTGACTGCAGGTCTGAGTCTCCCCCGTGGGACGTGACCGAGGCAGCTATTCATTCATTTTCTCCACACCTGGGCCCCAGTCTGCCTTGGAGGACCTCCCTCCTCGTTGATTGGTGGGTGCCAGACGCCTCGGTGTAGGCTGAAGCTCGCCCGGTGTATGGGGCGGGCTCCTCCACCACCTTGGCCTTTCCGGCCCGTTCACGGTGGTGGCGGGCTTGGGCCGAGCTCGCCTCTTGCTCAGTGGGGAGAGCGTTGTACTCCCCCCGAGTTTGGGTGCCCTGAGTGGGCCTCGCCTGCTCCCGAGTTTCGGTGGCTAGAGCTCGCCTTGGCACTAGGGCGAGCTCATCATGCTGCTGCTGCAACCTTTGCAAGGTTGCGATGGTGCGCTGGAGCTCGTCGGGATTTTTAGCCAGGTCCCTCAGGGCAGGGATTAGGTCTTCTTGTGTCACCACAACTCGCGGAGGTCGCGGACCTGCGGTGCTCTTCTGGGGAGGTGGGTGCGAGGTTTCCACCACCTGGCGTGAGGTTTCCTCCTCGGCCTGGTTTTGGTCGCCCCCTCTGGACCTTCCGGCAGCTGCGGAGGTCTGTCCTTTTGCGGCTCGAGTGGTAGCCATTTTTGGTTTTTGGAGGGGGTAACTTGCAGAAGGTCACCGAGACGGAGGGAGGTCGCCGGGGTGATGGTCATCCAGCTTAGGTGGAGCTGTGCAAATTTTCATCTATCGTCGTGTGTGATGAATTATCCGAAATCTGGTTTATTCATGTACATGGGCGCGTTTGAAAACTTCTTTCGGGCAGGAAATTGCAAATCCAAAAATCTGGATTTTTATCCGGAAATCTGGGTTCTCGTTGGAAGGAATGAATATGTGTGTATATCTTCAAGTGTTCTTGATTTTTTATCAAGAACACCTTCAAATCTTCAAATCTTCAACAAACCCTAATTTTTTTGTTCTTGAAATTTTTTATTTTTTAGGTTCACCCTTCTTCAAGCGCCAAATTGTTGATAGAATTTACTAATCGTATTTGTTTATATGGCTTTATATCGGATTAATTCTACCAAACAATAATCTTATGATTTGTGTTCTTGGATAATGTAGAGAGAGAAAGTGTAGAGCTTAGAGAGAGAAAGTAAAGTGTAGGAAATGTATTATATGTGTAAATTGTACAAGAGAGGTCTTATTTATAGGTGTGCGAGTGTGAGACGGTACCTTACGAGCCTATATGGCTTCCGGTGTTGACGAGGGTTCCTTACCCTCGCCTTGGTCCCTCACACTGCTTCCCTTTGTTATGCCTCGTCCTACTACTATGCCTTAGACTAGATGGGCCTCATTAAAAGCCTCGCCGTAAACCACCCTTGTGGATAAACTGGACGGAGGGAAAAAGAGCGCAACCATCGGGATCTAATAGACTACGGGGTGAGTTCCTAGGTGAGGTCGGAGGTGGGCTCCTGGGCGAGCTCGGGGGCGAGCTCCGGTGCCTTGCGTGGCTTCTAAGTGCCGTGTAATAATGGACCTTGGCGAGGTCCCCATGGGGTAGATGCGCGCTCCTTTAGGCGAGCTCCGTGGGCGAGCTGCCCCCATATGAGCGAGCTCTGGACTTCCACGGACCCGGGCGAGTCCTGGCGACCTGCCAAGCCTTGGTGATTATTCTTACGCCGATTGTATTAGTTCGCCAGGCCAACAATTGGTAATTCAGAAATGTGTCATACTTGTGAAATAATGTTTTGTGATATAATGTGAACAGTATGGGGAGTGGGATGAGTTCTATATGAACGTCACCCAAGTGATATACCATAAATGGCGGGATATAATGTGAATGGAAAGATGTGATGTAAAATGAAATGGGGAGAAGGTCGAGTTTCTCGGGAACATTACCCATATGATATGTCGTGAAAGGTGAAATATGGTATGATTAGCAAGATATGATGCGAGTGATATGGGGAGAGGGTTGAGTACTACGGGAACGTCACCCAGGTGACATATCGCGAGCAGTAAATAAAATGAAAAGCGGTGATTACCCATGATATGTTATTTGAATGTGCTATATTTATACATATATATGTGCATACATATATGTATTACTATAAAAGTTGTAGCTATTCATGATCTACTTTTTGCAAGGTACAGTGACATATTTTCTTGTGGATTACTTGTACATTGTGTTGATGTGAGTGTTGAGACCAGTGTTGATCACATCTGGAATCACACCCATCCTCCAGGATATTCGATATAATGACTAACTTTTTAGTGTTGTTTGAATTGTCTTTGCTATCATTTCAGGTCAACATCCTTAAGGAAACATGTTCCAATGATTAACTGCTTAGTGTTGTTTGAATGGTTGTCCTTGGTGTTGTCCTTAGTCAACCACAGTTATTCTCATGTCCCAGAATATTCATGATACACCTGGAAGGATCTGGAACATCAGGAAGAACCTGGAATCGAAGGAACTAAGGAGTAGAGAATGGAAGTTACATGGCGGTTACCTCAACTCCTACAAAAGTGGATCTCAACCTCTCTCCATGATATCCACTTCTGTGATGGACAGCTTAACTTTCCAACTCTATAAATAGATGAGGAAGACATCCAGAAACTAAGAAAGAGACCCCACACTACATATTGAAGCATAGCGCATTTATAGGAACTCATTTTACAGTTTCAGTGTAGTGTTTTCACATGTGTTGTTTACATTCTGTACAACACTGTGTATAGTATTATGCCATACATTTTGTTGAGTTGTTCACATGTTGTGGAAGTTTGTCCTTGAAGTAGGCTTAGACTTAACAACCTAGGTTTGCCATTTGGGAACTTGTTTGGATATTTTATCCGATTTTATGTTTGAGATTTGGAAGGAATGTTTCCAAGTCTCGAATTTGTTTTTGTAATCACTTTTTCCAAGTCAGTGATATTTCAGCCTTGAGGCCGCCACAAACTAATTTAGTTTGTGGAAAGAATGAGTTAATCCTTGTGTTCAAAGTCTTCTGCTGTTTACTTATTCTCTCTACATTATTCTGAACACATTAAGTGTTGTCTTGAGTGTCGATCACACATCGAACAATACTTCAACTCAACAGTACCACAACACCTATCAAGTGGTATCAGAGCCATCATTTGATGGTACTAAGTGTTGGTCCTGGTGCTGCATGTTGAGTTGTCATGGATTACTCTCCTAGAGCAATCTAATCTAGCGGATCCATCACCCGTCCTCCTATACTCGATGGAACCAATTATGCCGCATGGAAAAGCCGGATGAGGAGTTACATCAAATCCCTTGATGAACATGTCTGGAAGAGCATACTGTCAGGATGGAGTCCTCCCACAACTGAAGATAAAGATGGAGACCAGATTCTCAAAAACGAGCTTGAATGGACCATGGAGGAGAACAATTCATCATTGTACAATTCAAAGGCCATCAATGCAATCAACTCATCGGTTGTTACTATGATGTTCAATCTTATTCAGAATTGTGTTTCAGCCAAAGATGCATGGGAAAGACTACAAGAACACTGTGAAGGTTCGGGTAGTGTCCGTAGAGCAAAGGCAAGGATGCTGAACACAAAGTTTGAAGGCCTAAGAATGAAAGATGATGAGACGATTTCTTCCTACAATGAGAGACTCTATGAGGTGGTGAATGAATTGCAATCACTTGGAGATCCAATTTCCAATATCATGTTAGTAAACAAAACCCTTTGTACTCTTCCTAGAAGATTTAATGGTAAAGTTTGTGCCATTGAAGAAGCTAGGAACACTGATTTGTTGAGTTATAATGAACTAATGTGCATTCTAAAAACTTATGAAATGGATTTGTAACAACAAGATTCTGCATACGATAAAAATGGTGTTGTTATTTTCAAAGGAGAAACCTATTCAAGTTCCAGAAAAACTTATGTTATTACTGAAATTGAACAGGTTGAAGATAGTGTTAATGACACTTCATATGACACTGGTAGTATTGGATTTCTTACCAAAAAATTTGAAACCTACCTTAGGCAAAAGAGAAACAAATCTGATTTTAATACTAAGCCTAAGATAGATTTTAAAAATTTCCCTCAAACTTCTGGTCGAAAGCCTTTTCAAAGAAGAAACTTTAAGTATAATCCTGAGTATAGATAAAAGATCATTTATGATGAGTATATTGGTTATGGTCATTATGCAAATGAATGTGCTAACACACTATTAAAGAAATGGATGAGCTTAATTGTTTCTTTGAGTGATGAAGATTCTGATGAAGAGATAAAGGCTACAGAAGAAGAACTTGCATTCTTATATGAATGTGTGAGAGATGACTTCTCTGGAAGTGACTCTGATGTTGAACCCAGTGTGACAACCCCAGCAACAACATCAAACAAGTTTCAGTCTATTTTTTATTCTGATGAAGACAGTACTAATGCTTTCTATTCTAGAGCAGGTACCTCACAAGAACCTTTAGAAATAAAGGTTGTTGAACTTCAGAATGAACTGAAAGCTGTCAATCGAGCTAATGAAGAGCTGATTGAAACCATCACAAGACTTGAGGTAAATCTCACAAAAAAGGATCTTGAAATTTCTAAACTCCAAGAAAAGTTGATTGCTTCCATACTTAGTTTCAAATACTACTCTAAAGGTACAACTGCTTTGAATGAAGTTTTGTCTGTTGGAAAAACTGATAAATTAGGTCTTGGATTTTCTGAAAATTTTATCCCTTTTAGTTTTGAAAAACATGTCACCTTTGTGAAACCAAATTCAAATGTTTCTTCTAAAAAGTTTCCAAAATAAAGAGGCAAAAGAACTTTTATCAGTCATTATTGTTCAGTTCCTGGACACATTCGTCCTTACTGTTTCAAACTAAAAGATGATTTGCTTTCTGGAAAAGTGTTACCTGGAGTGTTACCACACAAGTATTTACACACATCAAAATCTGCATGGATTAGAAAACCGAAAGTGCTTTGCAATGTTGTTTGTACTTCTTTACAAGCATGTGCACCTGATTTATGGTATTTTGACAGTGGGTGTTCTAGATATATGACAGAAAATATTGAATACTTGAATGAATATGAAACTTTTGATGGTGGTAAAGTTACATATGGTGGTGGCTCTAAGGGTAACATAGTAGGAAAAGGAACTGTGAATGTTGAAGGTTTTCCAAAACTGAAAAATGTGTTACATGTTGAAGGTTTACGTGCTAACTTGATAAGCATAAGTCAGTTGTGTGATAATAATATGTATGTAAAGTTTGATAAAAACTCCTGTTCTGTATTGGATGAAATTGATAAATGTGTAATGGTTGGTCATCGTTCTGCTGATAACTGTTATCTCATTGGTGACAACACTTTGTGCAACATCTCACAATCTGATGAAAGTATTCTTTGGCACCGAAAGCTTGGCTATGTAAATTACAGACAAAAATTGGTTAAGACAGAGGCTGTTAGAGGGTTAACAAAGCTCAGTTTCACAAATACACTTGTTTGTGGATAATGCCAAAAAGGTAAACAGGTAAAATTTTCACACAATATCACATCAATATGCACAACTACTAGATGCTTGGAACTTCTTCACATGGACCTAATGGGTCCTATGGAGACAGAAAGTCTGGGTGGTAAGAGATACTCTTTAGTTGTTGTTGATGACTTTTCAAGGTTTTCATGGTTGAGTTCATTAGAGAAAAATCTGACACTTTTGAAGTTTTCAAAATACTTTACAAGCATTTGAAAAATGTTTTTAATCTAAAATTAGTAGGATTAGAACTGATCATGGTAAGGAATTTGAAAATGGCATGTTCACTGATTTTTGTGAAAAGAAAGGCATTGTGCAAGAGTTTTCCTCTCCTAAAACTCCACAGCAAAATGGCATAGCTGAAAGAGAAAATAGGACATTGAAAGAAATGTCTAGAGTCATGCTAACTTCAATGAATGTGTCTAAAAGATTTTGGGCTGAAGCATTGAATACTGCATGTCATGTGTCTAATAGAATCTTCTTTAGACCGGGTTGTTCTATTACTTCTTACAAGCTATTCCACAAAAGGAAACCTAACTTGAAATATTTTCACACCTTTGGATGCTTGTGCTACATTCTAAATGATAAAGATTACTTGACCAAGTTTGATTCTAATAGTGATAAAGGACTGTTTTTAGGTTACTCTAAGAATAGCAAGGCTTACAGGGTTTACAATCTTAGAACAAGAACTTTGCAAGAATCTGTGAACATAGTATTCGATGATGTTTCAAATATTTCAGGTAAAAAGGTGGAAGAGGACATCTCTGAGTTGCTGGAAATCACAAGTATCACTGAACCAGCGAAAAGTGTTGAACCAAAAGCGACAACATCTCCAGTGACATCAGATGCAGATTTAGAAAATGATGATAATCAGTCACCCAGAACTCTTGGACAAACCCTTGTCAGTAGATGCAAGAAGGAACATCCTTCATCACATATCATAGGTGAATCCAGAAGAAGAAAAGGTAAAATGAATGAGGTAGTACGTTCAGTTTGCATGTCCAATATATGCACTCGGGTATGTAATCAAGGTTATTTTTCTTCTGATGAACCCAAAAATATGTCTGAAGCTTTGAAAGATGAAAGTTGGATTGAGGCTATGCAAGAAGAACTTGAACAATTAACTGGAAATGACGTTTGGACTCTGGTACCTAAACCTTCAAACATGAATGTAATTGGAACAAAGTGTATTTTCAAGAATAAAACTGCTGAATCTGGTAATATAGTAAGAAACAAAGCTAGGCTTGTTGCACAAGGATATACACAAACTGAAGGAATTGATTTCGATGAAACATTTGCTCCTGTTGCTAGGATAGAATCTATTAGACAGTTGGTCCCAAAGGTAGGTTTTAGAGTTAGAAACACTGATTCAAGTCTAGAAGGGGGGGTTGAATAGACTTGAGGAGTTTCAAAACCTTTTTCCAATTGTAGGCTTATTTTAAAAACAGCAGACTATTTGAGACAGTCTGGTTTTAAAAATGTGCGCTGTGTATGAGTGCGGAAACGTTTTAATGAAAACCTATTTAGTGATTAGTGCACAAATAAAGAACAGAAAATAAAGAACACGAGACACAAAGATTTATAGTGGTTCGAACAAAAGGTCCTACTCCACTCTCCACAATCCATGGGTCTCTCCACTATCTTCTCACTCACTCACTCACAACGTTGAGAGTACTACTCTCTTACAAATTGTCTATGCTTAAAAGTAATCGACTTCTAACAGCTTCTATAAAGCTTACAAAGAATTAATATCAAATAATGGGATTTGAGTACGAGTGAAGATTTTGATAGAGTTTCGGCAAGCTTTAAACGCGTGTGAATCTATATATGAAATCTTCACTGGAACTCTTATTTATAGGTCCAAATCAACTAGCCATTGGAATTGACTAGGGATCTGAGATCCTATTGTTGGTCCCGAAATGAGTTAAATCAGTGTATGGGGGGGGAAACTGATGTCAGATTTTTCTGAAAGACTCAGAAAAATGCTCTAACGCACTCAGTCAGGATTCCTTGAAGTACTCAATATGCTGAAGGTCCACAGGGGCAGCAGGGACGGTTCAGTAACGAGTCAGATAAACTGAGTGTGAGTAATGTGCTCGGAAGCTCAGTAGAGATAACAAACCTACTGACTGCTCGGAAGCGAGTCAGTTGGACCACTATCTCAGTGAGCCAGAGTACGTGCGGAAAGTAAGTCCTTAGATTCTACTTGTTTTAGTTTCTGAAAACGTTTTCTCTGAGTTGCTTAGTAAATTGGTGGTTAAGGCTGAGTGCACAGTATTCAGATTCAGGATGATTGATTCAGTCCTGAGGTTAAAACCAATGCAGTATGTTCAGTTTAATATGATGACAGTTATGATCCTGAACAGAACAGTAAATCAGCACACAGGGGACTTTTTAACGTGGTTCGGAGATAACCAACTCCTACGTCCACGACCTGATTTAACAAGAAGCTATCCTCAAAACCCTGAGGATAGGTACTTGGGTTTTACGTGCCAAGGGACACGAGTAGCCAACTTCCTCTCTTAGGAACTGACCCCTGGGCGTTTTACAAGTCCCAGTCCTTCTAACCAACCGATCTCACACCTTGAGTGGTTTGGTATTCTGGTTTCCAACTAAGATAGCTCTAGCAATACAAAACAATGCTAAATAATAGAGCTAGTGATCTAAGCAAATACAGAGTGAATCCTACTATAACACTAGGGAAATTTAATTGCAGAGTGTTGTTTATGATATGCTTTGAGTTCTTGGATTCTTGAGAGTTTTCTCTTGGAAATTTCCCGTTAACCTTGAATGGGTGCAAGGTTCTCCATATTTATAGGCAAGATTCAAAATAGATCCGTTGGAGGAGATCAAATCAAATCTTTCCTATTTTAGGTAGATTGCAGGCTAGAAATACTGTTTGACATACCCGCCATGCTTATTCTGGCAAGTTGTCACATCACCTGCAACTTTTTGAGACGCATTAAATGCCGCATTAAATGCTGCGCAGACTCCGTGCATGCGTGTCGAAAGATCATTGGCTCTCCGCTATAACGGCTAGTTGACCTTCAGACATTTGTCCTTCCTCGTACATTCAATGCTCTGAGTCTCTTGTTAATAACTCAGTCTGAACGTGTGTCTTCATGGAGTCTTACTGACATTCTCTTTGTCTCTTGTCCCATAGCATAAATAACGTTTTGCTTTGGACTTACATGATTCAGGTGATCTGAACCACGGCCTGAGTCAGGTCCTATGTACATTCAGCACAGCCTGATAGGTTATTCAGCCCAGTATGTGTAACCTTTTTGCTATGGACTTACAGGATTCAGGTGAACTGAATCAAGGCCTAAGTCAGGTCTTCAGTGCATTCAGCACAGCCTGATAGGTGACACTTACTCTTCACTGACTGATTTCTGTCCTGAGTATGCTTAGTGTACTCAGTAGAAACATCAACCAATGGTACTTCAGGATTGACTTCAGGATGAAACAGCAGACTTCGATCGTCAGCTTTAGAACAGACAATCTTCAGCAAGACTGACTGACTCCTTCAGGATGGTTTACACTTCAGACTTCAGTAAATTGGGTCGACTCCAATATTCTTTAGTCTTCAGCATGGTCCATCTGTACTGAATTTCTAACCTAACTATCCTGAACTATTTTATCCTGAACAACTATACTTAGGTAAATTCATCAGGGGTTTTGGGATCTAATCAAAACACTCAGATTGTCCCAACAATTTCCCCCTTTTTGATGAAGCCAAAAACCCTTAAGCAAATTCCTATTCATCTATACAATCAACTGACTTAGTCAGTGAAAATAACTCAGTACCACCTGACAAACTAGGTACTTAGTCTATAAGATGAAAACAAGGAATGGGTTAGTACAGTTCTTGATAAGGATTCAGAAAAGTAAATTCAGGAGTCAACAAGAAGTTGTACTCAGGAAAAATAAATAACTTCATTGATTGATAAGAAAATACAAGTATCCTGAAGCTATTACAAAATTCCTGAACAACTAGCTCCTGATCTAGTCTTCATCCTTATTCCAAGCAGTCAATGGAATCTCGTACATTTCCAGTACCCGGTTCAGGACCTGCTTCATCCTGTTCCGATCAGCAATGGCCCCGGCAGCTCGTCCTACCCTGACGACTTCTTCAGAAATTGCTTTCCGGTCCAGTTGCTTAGAATTCCTAAAGAGTGGAGGAGGGTACTTGATGAATTCCGGAGGAGCGATCTCTACACCTTCAGTGTCAGCATGTCTGATGATTTCAGCCCAGAGATCAGGATGCTCCTGTGCCATCCAGTGATGGAGTATGACGTCTTTTTCTTCAGTCAGATCGTCCCATAACCCCACCACGTAGAATAGGTTTGCCCACCTATTCCGGATCGGAATCCATACCTCCAGCATCTCAATCGGAATGAAGTCTTCAACAAACTTCAATGGAGGATGACTTTGATCTGGTCTGACCACATTCTTCCTCTGAGTCTTCATCCGAGATCCAGATGATACAGATTTCTTCTTCTGGACCTGAGAAGTCAGATACTCATTGGACTCTTTTAGGCGCTGGATCTGACTGAGCAGCGAAATTTCTTTCATTTTTGCTATCTTTTCAGCTTCAGTCATCACCAATTTCTTCTGAGTGGTCAGCTCAGATGGCATTTGTTCCTCCATCTCCTTATATAACGGCTCAAGAGCCGGATCTTCAGAGGGTCTCAACTTCTTCGGATCTGAGCCTTCAGCAGCTTCGATGGCGACTACGGATCTTGTCCTCTTTCTTTCCGCAACCTTCAGTTCAAGGGGAAAGTTTTTCTTCTAAGCTTTACCAGTAGTGGCAATTTGCTCCTTCCCTTCTTCCCCCTTTTTGGAATCATCGTCATTAATACGTTTGACAACTTCATCCACTGACTCCGCCAAAAGATTGAACTAACTGTCCATCTCAGTCTGCTTTACCTGCAATTTCCCAATCTGCCCTGCAATTCCTCTCAGGCCGATACTGAGCTGATCAGCGGCTGAATTGTGTGCAGCCTTCAGTCGACCCTCAAAATTTTCCATCCTTGTGTCTAGGGCAGATGCAATTTTCTCCTTCTCCTGTGCAGACAACTCCTTCAGCAGGTCCTCCTTCAGTTCAGCTTTTAGCTTGACCAACTTCTCATCAACCAGTTGATCAACCTTTTCAGACAGTTGTTGATCCAGAAAATTGGCAAGCTTAGTCTCCTGCTGAGTCTGCACATTAGAAACCATCTGATTGCAGTTCTGAATAGCATCCTTGGCTTGCTCTGAAATGACAGTGAGTTCTACATTGATTCCAGTCCGAGCTTCCCCAAGAAGATCAATCGCTGCATGCATATCAGTGGCCATATCATTCAGGTCACGGTCCAGTCTGTTCATTTTCTTGTTCAGCAATTCAGAATTTGAACTAACCCTACTAGATTTTCTCTCAACGAGGATGACCCTCCTGTGCAGATTGCCAAGAGCTCGTGAGGAATTCTGAAGATATACTGCATCGGGTGTAGTCCATTTGCCTCTGACTCGGACCATGTCTGGTGGACCCTCTCCTGAAGCCTCCGCAATCCCGGGTCCCAGGATTGCTTCATCGGCCGGTGCACTGACTCCCTCAGTGCCACCTTGTTGATCGTCATCAGCAATCATCACCACCTCCATTTCAGCTTCCTTCTCCTCTTCCCTCTCTTCAGCTTTCTGAGTCTCAGGCTCAGGATACGTTCTGCGGACTGTTCTGATAAAATCCACCATCTTGATCAGATGATGTAGAGAGTTTACATCAAAATGATCAAAGAGGGCGGCTTCTAAATCTGTAATGCAGTCCCATCCTCTGGACTCTCCTAGCTAGCTGAGCTCAGACCAAGTAGCATTTCTGATCATGGCAAAAGTGCGGAGTTGCACTACTGCCTCCTTCTGAGCCTCAGTGAGATCAGGGAATCTCCTCTCCACCATCTCAGCTGCCTCTCCCCTTGCTACTATCTCAAAATCTGAAAGAATATTCACATCGGGTGCAGGGAAAGGCCATGGTGTTTCAGCCTGAACTAATTCAACAGCCTCTTGCTCAACTCCTCCTGAGCAAGCTCTACCTGACCCAAACTCTGATAAGTTTCAGCAATGTTAAGAATCAGTTGGTCGGGATCAGGGGATGCAACCTCCGGAACAGATGTAATCGGAGCAATTTCAAGAACAGCCTGCGCCTGAGCTGGTTCCTTCTCCGGAGTTGCATGCTGAACAACTTCAGCAGCTTACTCTTCCACGAGCTTTTTCTCTCGCTCTTCCATAAGCTTCTTCTCTCGCTCTTCCACGAGTTTCTTCTCTCGCTCTGCTGACCCTGAGTAGAGAAATTTCAGCTTTTGTTGCTTGGGTCTGGAGGGCTTAGATTTATCCTCTGCTGGCTTTGCTGTATCAGACTCGAAAGACTTGCCTGCCTGAGCCTTGACTCTGTCAGTTATGCTCCCCTGGGCCTTCTTCTTCTGAGTCCGAGGCCTTCTCCTGGTGCCAGCATCATTGGAGAATGCTCTGAACAGGTTGATTTTCGCTGGAATCTCGAGTGATTGGGCCTGATCCACATCACCGAGATCCAGGGTCTCCAAGAGCATAGAGATCTTGGTGCCAAAGTGCATCTTGGCCTCGAAAGTCGCCTGCCCCTCTGGCGAGTACTTGATTTTGCTGGTCTCAGCCACCAGCATTTGGAGGAAGTAACCCTCCCAGTCAAAGTTGTGCAGAGAGGCGTCAGAGATAACCATCATCGTGTATAGCTTCGGTCTGGAGATCTGCTCCAATCCTCCAGCAATCCCCATCACTCCCTGACTTGTCAGGTCGAAGAAGTGACGGTTTTCAGTCCTCAAGACTGATTTATTCAGGCCAGATTTTAGGATGACATCCCCATCGCACAGGGACTGTAGAAAGTCCTTCTCATTCCCATACCCATAATCCACTGGGCTTCGTCCTGTATTGGGAAGATTAAAAACCTCCTTAATCTTCTCCCGGATGTTGAGAGTGACCCATCTCCTGATCATCTCCTCCTCACCATCCTTTCCCTTTTCACAGGTGGTCAAGGGAATACAAGTTTCCCACTCCTGGGAGTCCTTGTTTTGCGCCATCTTCAGGTAGAAGGCAGCAACAAGTCGTGGGTGGAGCCTCTGTGGCTTTGCAGTAATGAACTGCAGAAGACCAGCATTATCGAATAATTTTTGTACAGGCAAAATATCTGGGTTATTGGAAGAAAAATCCTCATAGGGCTCATAATGTATTTCATTCCTTAAATGGAAAAGATTTCCAAAGAAGGTATCGACAGAAGGTGAAGCCATGGAAAATTTGAAAGAGTTGAAGAGAATCGGGTTTAGAGAAAATAAGTTAAGAAAATATTGGGTGCATAAAAGTTTTAACAACACAATCTTCTCTTATTTATAGAAAAAATTTGGTTTTAATCGGACGGCTTAGAAAATGGTGACCTATGAGATTCAATGGTCAAGATTGAGCAGTGAAAAGCATTTGACTCTTCGGTTTTTCAAAAGTGATTGGTCAAAAATTTATCAAAAACTGTTCCCGCCCACAGTGCATTAAATGCACATTAGAGATGTCCGTATTTAATTCAAATAATTTGAATTAAATAATAACCGAATATTAAAACGAATGGCTGGGATCATTTGACAAATTAAATTGATTTGACAATACAGCAAACAATATAAGGAAAATGCACGCAAGATCAGATGACTAGATAAAACTCAGAAAACATACCAGTCAGTCAAATTTGTATTCTGACTGATACCACTTATTGCACTGTCAGGGTGACAAGCCCTGAATTCTGTGTCCTGAATCTTCGTCAGTCTATACTGATCATCCATTTTATAATGAATGTTCCCCCAACAACCATTCACATTCTCTCTGGGATTCCTTCACCCTGAGTCCATATGAGTTATTCCCCCTAACCTTGTGCATTCTTATCAGAGATTCAGACTGAATCACCTAAGCCTGGGTCAAGGAGTCCTAACTCTACTGATAACTCAACAAACCTGGTTTCAGGCAAAGCCTTAGTAAGGATGTCAGCTCTCTGTTTTTCAGTAGGGACTCTCTCCATCCTGATGTCCTTCTTCTCAACATGATCTCTGATAAAGTGATGCCTGATGTCTACATGCTTACACCTTGTGTGTAAGACTGGGTTTTGGGATATGGCAATGGCACTATTATTGTCTCAATAAATTGGGACTTCAGTGGCCTCTATTTGGAAGTCTCTCAGTTGTTGTTTCAGCCAAAGAATCTGAGAACAACAACTGCCTGCCGCCATATACTCAGCCTCAGTAGTAGACGTTGCAACACTGGTTTGCTTTTTAGAAAACCAAGAGATCAGTTTACTCCCTAGAAACTGACATGTGCCTGTAGTTGATTTCCTATCAAGTCTACAGCCTCCATAATCAGCATCTGAATAGCCAGTCAGTTCTAGGTTGTCATCAGAGGGATACCAAAGTCCTAAGTTGACTGTACCTCTCAGGTATTTCAGAATCTTTTTGGCACTCTCTAGATGACTCTTCTTTGGATCAGACTGATACCTTGCACAAACTCCAACTGTATAAGTGATGTCAGGACGACTAGCAGTCAGATACAATAAAGATCCTATCAGTGCCCTATATTCAGTCTGATTTACTGAGACTCCTTCTTTGTCAGGATCCAGCTTCTCATTTGTGTTCATAGGAATGCGTGAGACTTTGCTAGACTGAACTCCAAATTTCTGAATCAAGTCCCTCGCATACTTGGACTGATTAATTAAAATTCCGGAGTCAGTTTGCCTGACTTGGAGACCCAGAAAGAAATTCATTTCTCCCATCATTGACATCTCAAATTTCCCAGTCATCAGCTTGGAGAATTTCTCACAAAGCTTCAGATTAGGAGATCCAAATATTATGTCATCCACATAAATCTGAATCAAGAGAATGTCTTCCCCTTCGGTGATCCGGAAGAGGGTCCTGTCCACTGTTCCTTTCACGAACCCGTGGTCTATCAGGAATTGGGATAATGTATCATACCAAGCTCTCGGAGCTTGCTTCAGGCCGTAAAGAGCTTTCTTCAGGTGATATACCATATTACCAACTTCAAATCCAGGAGGTTGCTCAACATACACCTCTTCATTCAGTACACCATTCAGAAAAGCACTCTTTACGTCCATCTGATACACTTTGAATTTCCTGAATATTGCATAAGCCAGAAACAACCTGATTACTTCCAATCTTGCGACTGGAGCAAAGGTCTCATCATAGTTGATACCCTCGGCCTGAGAGTAACCCTTTGCTACTAGCATGGCCTTATTTCTGACTACAACATTCTTCTCATCCCTCTTGTTCTTAAAAACCCACTTGGTGCCAATAACATGTTGACGCCTAGGTCTTTCAACTAACTCCCAAACCTGATTCCGCTCAAACTGATTGAGCTCATCCTGCATGGCTAGGATCCAGTTGGGATCAGCTAGAGCTTCTTCTATGCTTGTAGGTTCCTGATCACTCAGGAAGCAACAAAACATAGCGCTTTCACCAAAGGACAACCTCGTCCTGACCCCCTCATTGATATCCCCAATGATATCAGCCATTGAGTGATCATCTAGCCATCGCCTCCTGCTGACTGGAGCACTGGGAGCTACTGACGTTCCATTGCCTGATCCTGAAACATTAGTCTCGACAATAATAGGCAAAGAAGCGGAATGAGCAATAACAGGGGATACTGAGTCATTTCCTGAGGGTTGACCAATATCAAAGAAATTGTTTCCCCCTACAGTGTTGGACTCAGTAACTGTCTCAGGTGCAGAAACATCATCACCGACAGTACGTACCTCAGGTTGAGTCTGTCATTCCGTCTGAGACTCAACATTTTCTGAGGCAGGGGCTTGCTGAGGGTTGGCCTGAAGTCCATCCTGATCTTCATCATCATCATCCCATCCCTTGGGAGCACTGACAAGTTTGATCTTGAATTCAGGATTCTTCAGACTCAGCCTTGTTACCGTTTTGGTAATTCCCTCAGTTTCAGGACTTGGAACCTGTTTCCTATGCACTGATGCAGTCTCATCAAACACAACATGAGGTGTTTCCTCCACACAAAGGGTCCGACAGTTATACACCCTGAAAGCTTTACTGACTGAGGAGTATCCTAAGAAAACTCCCTCATCAGATTTGCTATCAAAGGCTTTCAGCTGGTCTTTCCCATTGTTCAGGATGAAACACTTACACCCAAAAATATGGAAATAAGTGATGCGAGGTTTCCTCTTGTTCCAAGATTCATAGGGTGTCTGAGCGTGTTGTTTGTTCAGCATGGATCGGTTCTGAGTGTAGCAAGCAGTGTTGATTGCTTCAGCCCAGTACTTCTTGGGCAGTCCTGATTCAGCCAACATGGTCCTGGCAGCTTCCTTCAGGGTTCGATTCCTTCTTTCAGCTACCCCATTCTGCTGAGGGGTCCTGGCTACAGAAGTCTCATGAGCTATACCATGGTTAGTACAAAAGTCAGTTATAATAGAGTTTATAAACTCGGTTCCTCGATCTGATCGGATCCTGACTATGCTCTAACCCTGTTCAGTACTCAATTACTTGAGTAACTCTGGAAGCTTAACATGTGTCTCCATTTTGTTCAGCAAGAAAATAACCCATGTGTACCTAGAATAGTCATCAACAACAACAAGGGTATATTTCCTACCATTTATGCAGACAGGAGTAACTGGACCAAAGAGATCCATGTGCAGAAGCTGAAGCACTCTGTCAGTAGAGAAGGCTTCCTTCACCTTGAATGAGGCTTTGGTTTGCTTGCCTTTCTGACATGCTCCGCACACGTGGTCTTTGCTAAAAACTTCATTAGGCAGACCATCTACAAGAGAAAGTCTAGAGATTTTGTTAATAATCTTGAAGTTTAAGTGACTCAGACGTTTATGCCAAAGCCAACTGAGCTCAGAGGAGCTCTTAGCAACCAGACAGGTTTCAGGAGGACTGCTCTTAAAGTCAGCAAAATATACATTGCCCCTCCTGATACCTGTAATCAGAACCTGCAGTGTAGATTTGTCCTTCACAAGACACATGTTAGATGTAAATTCTACACTATATCCTCGGTCACAAAACTGACTAACCGAGAGCAAGTTATGTCTCAGTCCTTCAACATATAATACATTCATTACACGGACAGAGTTAATAATAAGGGTTCCGAATCCTCTGGTGAAACCCTTAGAGTTATCACCAAAGGTTACCTGCGGGCCTTCTTGAGCTACATAATCCTGAAGGAGATCACGAAATCCGGTCATGTGCCTGGAACATCCTGAGTCCAAGTACCAGTCCTTCATCAGATCCTCCTTCCTCTTCTTGTAGCCCGCAGCGACCTGAAAAGAATCAGGCCTCAGGTACCCATCTAGTATTGGGTCGTACTGAGTCAGCCATACCCTTCGGGATCAAGATTTGTCTGACAATTCTGATAGCATCAGAAGTGTAGACCTGTCTCCCAGAAATATCAACATACACAGTTTTCTTCTTCCTTTGTGCCTGGGTAGTTGAAGGTGTATGGGTGTCAGTCTGAGTCTCAGGAGCCCAATATTGATTCCTGGGGGTTGGCCTCCTGTTCCTCCTTAGCCTGGGTGCATTGGGCTGAAGTCTGTCCTGAGCAGGAGCAGCTCGGGCCTGACCTCTTGGCACATGAGGTCTGGCCTGAGTGTTACCGGAGTCAGGTCTCCATTGCCTTTCAGAAGCCACCTGGTTTGTCCTTCTTCTTAGAGAATTGGGACGCTCCTGATGGGCTCTGTGCCCTGTCTGAGGAGTCTAAACCTCAGTAGTCCTAGGTCTTGCCTGAGGTCTCCTTTGTCCTGAGTTCCTTCTGTTCTGAACATTTCTAGGCTGGGCCTGAGAAGTGCTAGGAACAAAATTCTTCCCAGTTTGAGGATTCCTAAGCTGGGCCTTGGAGTTCCCTTGGTCTGTCTTCCTAGACTCAGGATGAGAAACTTTGACCTTTTCCTTAGGTTTTTGTCTTGGTTTCTCAGTCCTTTGCCTGACAGGTTCAGCAGGCATTTTCTCCTTCCCTTTGCCTTTATTCTGATGAGCAACACTTAAGCTCTTGTCATCAGTTAGGGCAGGGACAAACTTTTTCTGAGAGTTGCTCCCTGAAGCACCTCTCTTCTTCTTGCCGTTTGGGTCTTTTGAGGCATCATAGCCTAACCCAGCTTTAGCACCATCAGTCAGCTGAGAGAAATTTGTCAACTCATCAACCACTTGGGTAGACGTGTATAACTTCTTCAGTTTGACCTCAAGATGCCCATTGGTTTCTTTCAGGGCCTCAATTTCAGTGGTGTATTGAAGCACCAATTCTAAATGAACTTTCTCTTTTGAGATCAGCTCAAGGTCCCAAGCAGTTTGCTCAGCACAAAGGCGAGCTTGCCACTCAGTTTCGAGCATCATTCTTAGAGCAGTTCGCTCAATTATCAGTTGTTCCTGAGCAAGGAACAAATCAGTATCACGAGTCTCAATCAGCGAGCTGATTACACCCTTCAGTTTTTCTACCTCCAGTGGAGCTTCATCATGCTTATTCCTAGCATGAAGTAGCTCCTCCTGAAGATGTACTAATTTGAGGGCTTCCTCAGTATCTCTTACTCTGAGAGACTCAGTTAACCGATCGTTCTTCTCACTCAGTTGTGCGTTCACATCCACTGTGTGAGTATGAGTCTCCTGCAGCCTTGAGAAGTCAACCATCAATTGCTCTAGGGCGAGCTGAAGGTCGAGTTCTCCTGCTGAATCTGAGCTAAACTCAGGTGCATGATCAGGAGAAGAGGCAGAAGAACATACCTCGTCATCTGCCATCAGGCAGAGGTCATCATACTCTTCATCGGAGAAGAGTTCAGGGGACCGGCGTCCTGGGCCATCTGAATCTGAGGAATCCTCAGCAAGCAACGCTCTCCGGTCTGATGCCCTGAGCTCTCTCTTGGCTCTCCGATCTTCTCGCTCATGAGCACTGAGCTCCGGACAATCATACTGATAGTGTCCAGTCTTTTTGCAGTGGTAGCAATGATCTACATCAGAAGAAAGCTTCTTGTCAGTGTACCTTTTATCAGATGATTCCCTCCTGCTCCCTGATGATCGTTCAGGTTTGGAGCTGGATCTTCTGGGCACATCATCTCTCCTCTTCTCATCTCTTCGTCTCTCAGGCTCGTTGCGATCCCTCCTGGAATCTGAACCCCTCATTTCTTCTCTTCGGGGGCTAGATCTCCTGGGGCTGGAGTACCTGCGATCACGGGAGTCAGTATAAAATTTCTTATACCTGCCGAAACGAGAGTTCAATTTCTCGAATCGCCGTGCCATCAGGCTGTACTCCAAGGCTAGCTCATCTTTGTTCATGTCCTTTAGAGACTTGGAGCCAGATCCAGCCTCAGGCTCAGGAGTAGCTTTAAGAGCCACGCTCTTTTACTTTTCAGATGTCTTCTCCTCACTAACTTCCTCACTGACAACACCCATCTTTTTCCTCTTATCGAGGTCAAATTCCAGAGCCTTTAACTCTAAGAATAGGTTAGAGTGAGTGATGTTTGTAAGGTCCTGAGTGTTTTTCAACAAAATTACTCCTGTGTCCCATCTTTCAGGGAGACAGTTTAGGATTTTAGAAGACACCTCCCTCTTGGGAAACTCCTTCCCAAGGGTTGCTAGCTCGTTCATCATCTTAATGAACCGAGCTTCCATCTGATCGATGGATTCTCCCTCTAGTATCCGGAAGGCTTCGAACTTCCTAATTGCAAGATCTCTCTTGTTCTCCTTGATCTTTTCTGATCCCCCACTCATCTCTATCAAAGTATCCCATATCTCTTTTGCAGTCTTCAGATGCATGAGTCTGACCGAATTCTCATAAGAAATGGTGTGGAGTATAATGTTTTTAGCAACATTATCCAGTCCGATTTGCTTAATCTGATCAGAATTAAGCGCGGACCTCTCCACCTCTTCATCTGGCGGCTGGAACAGGTACATTACCAGCAACGGGCCAGGTCGTCTGAAGATTTCTCATAAATCTGATTGGGCCATGCTCAATCACCTGTGGCATCTGATCATGAATAGAGTAGAGATGTGCAAGTACCCTGAATTTCCAATAGTCATAATTGTCAATAGAGAATTCAGGAAGATTGCCTCGAGGCGTTTAGAACCGGATGCCATGATATGCAGTTTTTCAGAAACAAGATCAATTCAGTAGACCACCAAAAGTTTCTCCTCAAAAACTGTTGGTAAACAAAGTCAGTGATCTTTTGAACCACTGCTCTGATACCACTTGTTGGTCCCGAAATGAGTTAAATCAGTGTATGGGGGGAATACACTGATGTCATATTTTTCTGAAAGACTCAGAAAAATGCTCTAACGCACTCAGTCAGGATTCCCTGAAGTACTCAGTATGCTGAAGGTCCACAGGGGCAGCAGGGACGGTTCAGTAACGAGTCAGATAAACTGAGTGTGAGTAATGTGCTCGAAAGCTCAGTAGAGATAACAAACCTACTGACTGCTCGAAAGTGAGTCAGTTGGACCACTATCTCAGTGAGCCAGAGTACGTGCGGAAAGTGAGCCCTTAGATTCTACTCGTTTTAGTTTCTGAAAACGTTTTCTCTGAGTTGCTTAGTAAATTGGT
>JAPKLY010001657.1:0-38385 GCA_026898435.1 Prunella vulgaris
TTATATTTTATTACTCTCTTTTCATCTTATAATCCTCATCCTCAACTAAATAAATAATAAAATATATTAAGTTAATTCTTTGCTTATTTATTTATTTTTAGTATTATTTATTAATCAAGAATTATTTCTAAAAATTTATTTATTTTTAGTATTATTTATTAAGTTAATTCTTTTATTATTTATTTGTTAACTTAATTTATATTATTTAATAAATAAATTCTTTTATTATTTATTAAGTTAATTTATAAACAATACTAAATAAATAAATTTAAGAACTTAATTAAAAAATGTTAAACAAATAAATAATAAAAGAATTAACTTAATAAAAAAAATCAAATAAATTAAAAAATGTTAAACAAACAAACCAATAAATAATAAAATATATTAAGTTAATTCTCTTATTATTTATTTGTTTAACATTTTTTAATTTATTTGATTTTTTACATCAACTAAATATTTTTCTATAGCTTATTTATTACTCCCTCTGTCCCAAGATAAATTTCACACTTTCCTTATATGGATATCCCAACTCTTCCTTATAAATTTCACATTTAATTAATTAAGATTTTGATATTTCTATTTTGATTTATTTGTGCAGGAGAAAAGATTTGACTAAGATTTATTTTTTGAATAGGATATTTTTTGTTAGATATTTTAGGAGGAGTTAGAAGAATATGGGCTTGGTCATTATTCCTATTCTTAAGCTACACGATGAAAACTTGGAGAAGTGGAAAATATTATTTGAAGAGTGGAGAATGTGACATGAACGTGAGATATTTTGTGAGCCTATAAAAGAGTCGATGGGATTATTGAAGAAGAAAGACATCCAACACACAATCGAGATAGCCGAGATTTTGAGAGAGCAAAATTATACTTGTTTAACTGAGTTTTGATAATAGCTTAGAGAAATTCGTTCTTTGTTCTTCTTTTACAACTCAATTTGTTTTAATGTCCTTAAACTAGATTTCGTTAGTTTCAAATGACTCATTGTAATTCACATTCAAATAGTGAATAAGTTTTGCCATGAGACATTCACAAGTTATTTCATATAACTTGTGAAAATTTATTTGCTGTTGTTTTTATTTTTCTGCTGCGTTTTATCTGACGTTGGACGTGGTGTGATCACATTACACCCCACATCCAGTTTCTGTCTTTTTATTTTAAGTTTTCCATAGCATAGACACTTTCACTTACCAAACTTTGTAGCAGCTTCTTGATGCCCATAATCCACACGGAATATTCTAGGCCACAGTCAAATTCCCAGAACAGAAAATTCATTTATTCAATAAATGTATAGAGAATTGGAAACGGAATATTTTTTATAAAAATTCATATATATATAGGCCAAACATGAGTAGCACGTAACATTTTAGCCCAGCAAACTTCTCCCGAAGAACAGGATCTTGAGTAGCAATACCGACAGGGCATGTGTTTTTGTGGCACTTTCGCATCATAATGCAACCCAGAGTTATGAGAGGAGCAATGCTGAAACCAAACTCCTCAGCACCAAGAAGAGCAGCAATGGCCACATCTCGTCCAGTTTTAAGTTGACCATCTGTCTGAATAACAGTTCGACCACGAAGATCATTAGCCACTAATGTTTGATGTGTTTCTGCAAGACCAAGCTCCCATGGAAGACCAGCACTTATAGCGCCAGTACAAAAACGTTTCACAATCTCACTAGCTGGCTCAACTTCTTCAAGAGGAACCTTTACCTCTGTATCTTTAAACTTCAGAAGGCCTCTCAAGTTACAAGACTGGTTCAATTCTTGGACGCGTTTAGAGTACTCTTTGTATGCAGCTACACTGTTGGTTCTAGCAGCCTCTTGTAATTTTGCAATGGCAAGGGGGTCATTTAAGTGAATCTCGCCGCCTTTCCTCCAGTGATAGTCTCCTGGATTAGGAAGACTACCTAATCCAGAACATATTCACTAGTCCCACTGCAACTGCAAGTAAGCACCACATAATTTAGATCAGAAATATATGCTGAATTAATTTTGGAGAGTAAATTAAATACCATATATACACTGAGAAACAAACGAGTGTAAGATTACTTACAGTTATATACTGTGAAATACCATTTCCAGCAAACAAGGAACGAAATTCCGAGAAATACAGCGAATCCAGTCATGAGGCTATTTCCAAGGCTTATCCCTGCAAATAAAAGTACTGGCCAATGTTGTTGATAAATTAGAATTAATTCTTGACATTAAAGTACAACATTGACGTGTAATAAATCATGAATTGAATTGTAATTAAATTAGGAGGGTACCTATGATGATCACAACAATCTAGGGAAGGCCAATAGGCCAACCACTGTAGCAAGTGGCATTATGGTTTTCATCAACTAAACAAGATGTATCTTTTTTGCACTTTATGCTGTTATACCTGCTCCAACACAGCTCAAATCCATAGAGCAGAGACTCGTGGATTTCTGAAATTGATACATTCTTCAAATCCTCCAATTTCCATGATGTCATTGCTATCATGTCTATTCTGCACATGTCTCCTACCTCTGATGTATTCATGTGTCCAACCTTTATGTAGTTATGTCTTGTGGCATTGGCGCAATTACTTCTAGTAAAATCCGTGTTCAACGGATATGGGCAGCTCATGAAATTGATAGGCCAAGCTACATCAGGAGAGTCGTGATATCGAATGATGGAAGATCCACGGAAGGATAGGTAGCTCTCGTGGGTCGTATAAGGACCATAGGTGAAGTTGTATTGATATGCAGAATGGTTAGGAAAAGAGCAGGTGTTATTGTTTATGGAAGCATCAACGAGGGAGATAGTTAGATTGTGGTAATTGATTGCTTTCACTATGTATTTGTATTTGTGGGAGTTGAGATACACAAAGGTGACACTGTTTTCACATTCTAATTCATAGTCAGGATGACCACAGTGTTCGGGGTCATACTTGAGTCGGAAAGGGAAGCTAATATTACGAATAAAGCCACAGGAAGAAGGGCTACAAATATGAGAATTCCTTGCATCAGATGTCTGAAGAAGGGAAATTAGGAGTAAAATGTAGAGGAGGAGATTTTCACTCATCTTCATCATTACATTGGGAGCTTCCAATTAGTGATTCAGTCTTCTCCAAAACGGAAAAGTCAAAATATATATTGAAGGAGATAATTTTAATTTGTATCATAGATTAGACGACTGAAGACTGCATTATTCATATATCAAATTAACAACACGTATTATGGACCCCACTTGACCGGGTGGTTGTTACTGTTTATCTTACCATCAGGAGTTGACTTGTTGACAATCAGATCAATTTTCAGTTGACAATCACATCTATTTCCAAACAAAATTCCTAATTATTACTCGCCCAAAAATGAAAAAGTAATGTCTCATTTTGTGTAAATTTGTAATATTGTAAGGGTGAAGTTTATAAAAGAATTTTCTTTTTTTTTTGTTTGCATGTCCTTATGGAATGTTGCAAAAAGAAAAATCTGCAAGTTCTTGAGAGACGAAGGAAGTACTACTTTGGTTTGGAAAATAAATACAATTGTAAAACTGTCAAGGGCAGTAGTTATTTTTTTCTTTTTATTACTATAACTTTCTCCAATTTTGATGTCAAACTCTGCAATTTGATCGCATAGCAAGTGACTATTGGAGGGTAAACTTTTTTTATACTCGATATCCAGTCTAAAGATCGATTAATTTGGGGGACACATAATTCATTGTCCACTAGAGAAACTCATTTCAAGCTATATGCTAATCCATCTCACAAATTGATGGTACATTATAGGTTTCGAATTTAAAACATAGAGAAGAGTATACTCCTAGCTAATTCCCCTTTAAACCATATATTTGACATCAAGACATGTTTTTATCATAACTGTATTGGTTGTGGTGAATAGAAATCAAGGATGGATAATTAATTCTTTTCCAAAGGGGTCATTTCGATTTAGCTTGAAGGAGAGGTCTGAAGAATTAGCATGAAGAATGACCTGATCTGCTCAAGCAATTAGTAACTATCTTTCTTAACTAAAAGGGGACTCTGTTATATTTCAGTTGGAGTGCAAATAAGCACGTAGTCAGTTTCAAGTTTGTTGAAGTATGGTGTAACATAATAACTATTGCGATTTGAAGTCTACAAAAGCCGATGTCATTTGGAGCAGTTAATCACAATTATCTTAGTTTTTACTCTGTGAGAGAAATATTCTGGGATTGCGTAGGTCATTTAAGGTTTTTTGAGTTCTTGGGAAATACTCTGTAATTGAGTGAAGAACTTATTAGTTGAATAAATGAATGTTGTAATTGTTGAATTCACATTGATCAAACTACGTAAATTGTTTGGTGTCGATTTCAATTTTCAGTTCCTAATTTTAATTCAAATTTTGAATAAATTGAATTGTTCAATTGATTCTTATTCAATAGAATATGGTGCATCAAACTCAACAGGATTGTATTGCTTGTAGTAGATTGGAACAATTGAACAAAGATGGAGCTCCACAATTTAGAGGCAATTACATTGGTCAAAGTCTTCTCCCAAAGGGGCGTGACAAATAGAAGAGGCATGTGCAGGGCCAGTCTTAGCATAAACTTACAGAGAAGATTTGATCATTCATGCATTATTAATTAATCAATCTCAAGTGACCGGATAAAAAACTAATGGTTTATATTGTCCTTGTTTTGTAATATATATATATATATATATATATATATATATATATTTTTGATAATGTAAAATTTATGAATAAGCATTAAAAATTAAAAATATCTCATTAAAAAAAAACATCATTTAAGAGGAAGAGATTTTCCGTCATGTGGTGACTTTGGTTGGTGGGAACCAAATATGGGTGCAAAGATTAGTAGAGACAGAAAGGTCAAGTCTTGTCTGAAAGAAAGGGGATTGAATTCTGTACAGGACCTTTCTTTTAAGCTCCATCAACTATAATGTATTTAATTTTGTAAAGTAGAATCAATTGGATTTATGGGTATCTGTGCTGCACGGAACGGTCCTATACTATTGTATGCATGTGAATTATGGAGTTAATGATAGGTATTAATTCCTCCCGCATAGGTGTAAATAGTTCTCACAAGGAATTGACCTTCCAGAATATGAAACCTATCTCACGGAAATTCGATAGTTATACTCTAACGAATTTCAAAAGCTGAAATTACAAGTGTTCAAATAAAATAAATATAAGACACATACCTAGTATATATAGAGAGTCTCGATTTTTTAGTATTAGAGAAACACAATTCTCAACATTCAAATTATTAAAAACATAAACATGACTTTCGAGAAGAAATACAGACGTGGGACTTCTTTAGCACCATTGGCAAACGCATTTCATGTACTTAAGCTCATGATTCTTGCCTGCCTCAAACTTTATGAATCTTGCACTGTAATTTCGAAGCTGGGAGAAACATCATGACAGAGCAAGGATGCAGATTCAGTTGAATATGTACTCCAGCTTTGGTCCTCACCTAATACCACTTGGCTTGATTGAGTGGGACGCTCAGGAATTTGCAGGTGCTCAACTTCACCTTCTAGCATTTCCAACACTTTATTCATTGAAGGACGATCATCGGGTCTCATCTGAATGCACCACAATCCCACTATTGTCATCTTACGTGCAATTCTCTTCGCACCCTCATTCTCATCTTCCTCGTGAATTTCTCCAATTTCCATGTCCCTCATCTCTTGATTAAGGGACTCATATATCCAATCTGGGAAATGCTGGCTAGATTTTCCATTGTTTTCCCTCAACTTTTTCTTTAAGCACACCATTTCTATCAACAACATCCCGAAACTGTAGACATCAGCTTTGTAAGAGACTCTACCAAAACCTCTGTTCATGAGCTCAGGAGCAACATAGCCTATTGTTCCTCTTGCTGCAGTCAGTGTCACTGACTTTTTTTCAGTAGAGTAAATTTTGGCCAGCCCAAAATCCGAGATTTTTGGGATAAACTTATCATCAAGAAGTATATTGTGAGGCTTGATGTCAAAATGTAGGATTTGGATGTCACAGCCTCGGTGCAAATACTCAATCCCTCGAGCCACCCCAATCACAATCTCATACTTTGTCTTCCATTCCAGGGAATCCACTCCGTCTCGACTGTAGATGTACTTGTCAAGAGAACCATTAGGCATGAAATCATACACAAGAGCCCGCTTGGATCTTTCTGCACAATATCCAACTAGTTTGACAACGTTAACATGATGGATCCTTCCAATGGTTGCTATTTCATTCATGAAGTCTTGGCCATTTACTCCAGCCTTTTTCAGTAACTTTACTGCAACATCATGGCCACTTCGAAGCTTTCCTTTGTAAACTTTACCATAACCTCCGTGGCCTAGTTCTTGTCGAAAACCTCTAGTCATCTTCTTTATGTTTGCATAGGAGTACCTGATTGGCACGAGTTTATGGTCACTTCGAAGGAAGCTTTCGATTGCATCGAATATGGACAGATGCCTTGTTCGGAGCTTGTAAATGAGAAACCCCATTAAGCAAGTAAACCCAATGATGAACCTTGCTGCAAGGACGAAACCTGAGGGGAAAAAAAAAATTCAGAAAGAAAAAATAAATCCGAATGTATGAATATTGGATATATAATTTTAGTGCATGCAACATAAATTAATTAAGAGCGCACCTATTAATATCCCAAGGTACTTGGGATCCACCTCAACTGCAAATAATACACCAGATAAGCTAAGAGGAAAACATAAAAAAGAAATATGTCGGAATTAACAGAGATTCTGTTTATACTTACACAATCTCAGGACGAAAGACACAAAAGACCAATCCCACTTAGAAACAAACGAGTGGCTGACAACGCAGGTGAGTCCAATGATGATTTTTGCTGCTATGCTTACCCCTAAAAATACCAGTACTAACACCATAACTACACAAGGTGGTATATATTGACAAATTAGAAAGAATTGTTGCAGATATAACTAATTAAAAAAAAAAAAAAGAAGCAATAAAAGAATGAATTGAATTTTTGGGTGCGCACATATGATCACAGGAATTTGCCAATATGATGATGAGTTGCAAGTGACTGTTTGGTCTTCATCAACGGAACAAATTTTGATTGTGGGTTTGCACTTTCCACAGGCATAGCGCCACCAGGGAAGCTCAAATCTGTAGAGCAGAGACTCGTGGACTTGTGAAACCGATAGATCTTGAGATCATCAAATTTCCAGGAAGTCATCGACACCAGGTCAACGCTGCACAAGTGTCCTACTTCTGAGGCCTTCATGCGGCCAACCTTTATATAAGCGTATCCGCTAGTATTTGAGTCTGCAGGGGTTACACATGAGTCCTTATAAGTTAGCGCCAACATAAATGGAGAATTCTTCAACGGATAAGGGCAGCCAATGTAATAAATAGGATTGTTTAGGCCGATGATGTGATAAGAAGAAAGATCGGCCAAGTTGGGAAAAGAACAGTTGTTATTGTTTATGGAAATATGGAGTAGCCTGATGGTGAAGTTGCCGTAATTGATTTCTTTCACTTGGTATTTTTGGGAGGACGACCTGAGATCAACCAAGGGGACGTTGTTTTCGCATACCAATTCATATTTGGTATCACCGCATGCAGTGTTTGGGATCATTTTGGAGTCGGAAAGGGAAGCTAATATTGCGAATGTGTCCACAGGCTGAGGGGCTACAAATATTCGTTGCATGGGATGTACTTTGGTAAAAGGAAATTAGGAGTATAAGGAAGAGAGTATATGTAAGGAGGAGAGTTTCAGGGATGTTAGTGGTTGCATTTATCATGGTGGATTAATTTGAATCAAAGATGGAGTGCTTTCAAATTTTTTAATGCCAATTGGGAAATATATAGTGAATTGAAGGAGATTTTTAAGACTTAGTCTTTATTATTGAGAATTAAGACTGCATTATTCATGCGCCAAATTATGGATCGATCCTCCTTGATGATGTGAGAGTTTATTTTGTCTTTGTTACTGTATTTCTTTTCATTGCACTAATAGGAGTTGATTTGGTGACAACCACTTTATTTCCAAACATTTTTTTTATTGGATAAGTTTTTAGTGAGCTAGGTGAATCAATGTTAAGGGAAAATAAACTTTATCTAATCTAAAGTTATACTTGAATTGCACGTTGTATCTAATGCATACAAGTTCTTGACTTAAAAATTTATTTATATAAAGTAGCTAGTTATATTTGAATCAATTTGTGCTTATTTTTGATGAATTTCAAGAATTTTGAATGTATTTGTACGTCCTCTAAAAATCTGTCTGCCGCCTCTACTCTCGCCAAACCTGCAACCGCCATCGTACGCCGGAAAACGTCCGATGTCCAAGCCCCACCGCTGTTCTCGTCCCAACCACTGTCTGCCCGTCGTCTCTGTAAGCCGCCAAATCGAAGACCAGAAACCGCTGGAAATGCACACTGAAGAAACCTCCATTGCCCTATTGAAGCTCATCAATTGCCTGTAACCAGAATTGCGTACAAGTAGGATAATTAATTTGGGCTTTTGAAGGTACAGGCCCATGTCATATGATTAAGCCAAAATTCCTATGTTTATTTGCTCAGCCCATTTAGAATAAAAAGGAAAAGGCATTCAGGCCCATTTACGGAGGAAAATTCTGAATATATTCTGAGGATTATTTACGAAAGGGGAATCACGCACGCACTAGGCCTTCGGGCAGTAGGGTAGATTTTAGGGGTTTCACGCGCAGAGAATTAGGAATTAAGAACAATATTTTACTTTAATTTCCATCTGTTAGTAGGATTAATTTATGTTTAATTACAGTTATTTTCAGAATATTTGGAGATTAGTTTGAATTTCAATTTAGTTTTATGCAAATTATTTTCTTTCAATTTATTCTTAACAGTACCATGTTCATTTTTTTCATATTGATGTTAGTTTATTTAATGTCTATTGTCTCATTTATTTTTGTTTATTCATTAGTCATGAACTAGGCCCATTTTTTTTGGGCGAAGGAAATTATGAATCATTATTGTCTTTGACTTCAATTTTTTTTGTAGGTTCTTTGATGAGATGAGTCATTTTAGTAAGTCACTGAGATACTTAGGGTTTTAATTTCTATTGATGAATAATTGAGTCATAATCACAACAATACGAGAGTTGAGTGAGAATGGTAAGATTATTTACTTGATAGTAATGAATTCTAAGATTGAGTTAATGTTCCTATGACATTGAGAGATGCTTAGAAACTGAGAAGAAGACTACTAGGGTGTTGAGATATGAATGAAAGTTCTATTTCAGCAGGACATTAATGTCTGGCTTACTCATTAGATAACCTTTATAAAGGAATTTTAGGCAATTAATTGTAATTGGTACATAACGGAATTCACCTGAAGCATCTCATTATTCCTGCACGTTTTAGTTTAGGTTATTATTTTCATATTCTTGATTCATTTCAATTATCTACTTTAGTTAGTAATTAGATAGAAACTCAAACTTGCATTTTTATTCTTGTTATTTGATTTCAAGACTCACACACAATTCTTAGATTTAGACTTGACTCATTGCTTCCCTTGGATTCGATATTTTATAACTTTGTCAGCTTACCACTACACGATCTTATACACTTGTAGGAAAGTAGATTTGTGTGCGAACACAAATCGCTAGTCAATAAGACCGCCTCGGCATTTATGAAAAAGTTCAATTGCATACGACCATTGGAGCCGAAGATTTAATTGTCTTTGGGTCATTTATCTTTTATTTAGTTGTTTACTTTTCTGTAGGTCTTCATAAATGGGCTTTAAACTTGTTATTTAACTATTTAAATCCTATTATGATTGGAATGGAGGATAGTTTTTAATGATTCGTTGAATAAAGGGTTTCCTTAGAATTCACTATGTTGGGTCTCTCCCTTCGCACCTCGTCTCAGGGTTTGGTTCCGGACCTGGGTTCAGGCCACCCTTCAAGGTGGACTCTAAATCGGTGAAGAGGGAACAAAGATCAAAGGCCCGTCACAAAGAGGTAGCAGACCACAACCCTAGCATCTTGACTCCACACTCACGATAGGATTTCAAAAAATATCGATCAGATGTGCCAAGGAGATGCAAACGTCTTTTTATATGGAGGCTTCCATTCTTCTTTAGGGTTAAAGAGAGTGTGGGCCTTAATAAAACCAATTGGGCCAAAACCCATTTGGGTTTATGCCCAACAAATTCTCCACCTTTTTGGCCATTCCCTACAACACCGGAATCCACGGGGTTTTCATCATTACTCAACACACACTGTACAACAACAACAAGTTGCACAGACAATGCACACGTACACACAACACACCTACAAAACGAAGCAGTAAGTTTAGTACGAAACATTAATAACAAATACAAGATAAGTTATTAAAGGAAATACATCTTCAACACAACATGAAGAACACGTAACACAAACACAACAGTTAAGTCACACAAGACACAAACAGGAGAAAAACAAAGAACATAGGCAGCAAGAGATGCAACTAATCCAAAGAATCAAAGTTCAAAGTTCTCATGCACGACCTAAATATCTCCACAGAAAGACACTTAGTGCCCATGTCCGAAGGGTTGAATTCAGAAGCAATTTTCTCAAGATTCAAAATGCCTTTTTCAACAACATCATGCACAAAGTGATATCTAACATCAATGTGTTTAGTTCTATCATGGAATACAAGATTCTTACACAATTGGATCGCAGATTGACTATCAGAAAATACAACCACCTCACCTTCAAGGAAACCTATCTTAGAAATAAGGCCTTTTAACCAAATAGCCTCTTTTGCAGCCTCAGTTATTGCAATATACTCAGATTCAGTAGTAGACAAAGCAACAAACATTTTGCAATTGAGATTTCCAACTAAAACATGAACCACACAAGGTAAACACATAAGAAGTGGTGGATTTCCTATTATCTCTATCTTTAGCAAAGTTAGAATCCATGTAACCAATCAACTTAACACCATTATCACATTTTGAGAATTTGAGACTTACCTCCATCAAGCCCTTAATGTACCTAAGAAGCCATTTCAAGGCCTCCCAATGATCCTTACCTGGATTTGACATGTACTACTCAAGCAACTCACAGCATAAGCAATATCAGGGCTAGTACTTACCATGAGATACATCACTGATCCAATAGCATTGGCATAAGGCACATATTTCCTTTCATCAATTTCAGACTTGGTCACAGGAGATTGAGTCTTACTTAACACAAAATGGGCAGCAAGGGGCACATTGACAGCTTTAGCATTAGACATGGAGAATTTACTCAAAGCTTTATCCACATATGAAATCTGATTAAGCAAGAGAGTATGATTCTTCCTATCTCTTTCAATATGCATGCCTAAAATCTTCCTAGCATCACCAAGGTCCTTCATTTTAAATTGGTCACAAAGACACTTTTGAACATGCTTAACAATTTTAAGACAAGGATTCACAAGAAGCATATCATCCACATAAAGGAGCAAGAAGAAAGGCACAGAAGCATTTTCCTTAAAATAAAGACAATGATCAAAAGCACTTCTCTTAAGCTTCAAAGACATCATGCATGCATCAAATTTCTTGTTCTACTGCCTGGGAGATTGTTTTAAGCCATACAAAGATTTATAAAGAAGACACGATCAGGATTTTTAGAATCAACAAAGCCTTCTGGCTGTCTCATATAAATTTTATGCTTTTCATCCAAATCACCATGCAAAAAAATAGTTTTCACATCTATTTGTTTCAACTCCCAATCAAAGTGAGCAACAAGAGCAAGCATAATTCGCACAATGGTGAATTTAACAACAGGTGTAAAGATTTCAGCATAATCTACCCCCTTTTTTTAGTAAAACCCTTAGCCACTAACCTAGCCTTATGTCTAACATGATTCGATTCATTCTTAACCTTGAACAGACACTTACAATCAATAAGAGAACAATTCTCAGGTTTGGGCACAAGATTCCAGGTTTGATTATCATGCAAAGATTTCATCTCATCTTTCAGCGCATTTAACCACTCAACCGAATTTTTAGACTTCATGGCTTCATGATAAGAGTTAGGCTCATTGTTACAAGACTCAAAAGCATTAAAAGCATGCGTATCAATGTGGAAATCATCAAACCTAACAGGTTGTCTAATATTTCTTCTAGGCCTATCCCTAGCAAGATGATAATCAGCCAAATCAGCATTATCAGGCACATTTTCCACATTATCAGTAGGCACATCAACATTATCAGCATGTAAAACATCATTTCCAAAATGCAAGTCTTCAGTAACAGCAGGTAAAGCATCATTTTGAGCAGGTAGAGCATCATTTTCAGCATGTAAATCGGTGTTTTTAGGTTCATTTTGCACAATAGCAGGACCCCTTGTTCAACCTCAGAATGTCGGAGAGCACACCCGTGCAGCAACATCTGAACGAGTTCAATATGATCATTGGGCTATTGTGTTCAGCCGGGATCGAATTCAGTGATGAGGTACTTGCCCTTGTTTTGTTATCTTCTTTGCCAGATAGTTGGGCCGCCACAGTAACTGCAGTTAGCGCCTCATCTGCTAAAGTCACCGCCTCATCAGCATGCAAATACTCAAGTATATCAGTGCTAGAAGGGGAATTAGGGTAGGGGTTAACAGGAAATTGCACTTTATGTTACTTTCCTAACACACAAGAATCACAAAATGGAACATAAGATAGTTTTTAATCGCCAAAAGCACCAGATTTTTGCAAGATTTCCAAACCTTTGTTGCTCATGTGTCCTAACCTTTTATGCCACAATTCAGTTTTGTCTAACTTGACAACATTCACAGAATTAGCACAAACATCAGATTTAGTAAAGCACACATACAAGTTGTGTTGGGAAATCCCTTATGTTTTGATGACATTAAAACTAGTTGACCTTGGGAAGTCAGCTGGTGTCAGATCAGATCAGCTGAGGATGGTCAGCTGAGGTGAAAGTCAACAGCTGATGTCTGGTCAGCTGATCAGCTGAGGATAAATCAGCTGAGGTCAGACCAGCTGAGGTGCAGAAATCAGATGAGGCCATATCAGCAGAGGAGCACCCAGATCAGCTGAGACACGTTCAGGACAACTATGACTCAACATACCAGCTGAGCCCTGAACATATCAGACGAGGACCAGCAGCAGCAGCTGAGGTCGTCTGAAGTTGTTGCATTGAAATTCTATTTATAGAAAGTCAATCATGTCAAGAGGACAAGATCACATCAACGGCTAGAAGATTTCCAGAATCATAGGCAATCTATCAAGTCAATCAGATTGAAGATCAAGCCAAAGATAGAAAGATATCAACCTGGAAATCAAGAATCAATCAATCACTCTGATTGATTGATTACATATTTATAGGGATTTCAAATCCTAGTCAACTCTAACGGCTAGTTTTTTATGCCTATAAATATGGGTACAAGAGAGAAAAATCACAACGATCCTACGCGCGATTACACTAGCAGATAGGCTACATTATTTTCCTCTGTACACAAACACGTTCACACATTTATTATCCATTTGTAAAGACTTTGTAGAAGTCGATCAGTTAGTTGCAAGTGTGCACTAACAAGAGTTGTAAGAGAGTTTTCTCTCGAAAGTGGTAAGGAAGGAAGTAAGTGAGTAAAAGAGCCCCTCAACTCCAAGTTGGATTGAGGAGAGTGTGTTGGAGTGTGGAGTCTAAAATTGGGGCCCATATTCTCTTTGGCCCAGTTGATCCTAATGGGCTTAGGGTTAGGGAAAATGCTCTTTAAATTGACATCTTCTCATTGTAATCAGTATCCGAAAATATAGTGAAAAATGTGGCTTGGCATCGCCCCTAGATGTAGTCACAAGACGAACTGGGTAAACAAATCTCGTGTTTATTCTTTTTGTTATCGTGTGTGTGCGTACAAATTCCTAACAACTGGTATCTAGAGCTGTGTGTTCGAAGGGAGCAGCCACGATGAACGATCAAAAGATTTCAATCAAATAGTTTGACGGATCGAATTTCGGGTTCTGGAAGATGCAGATCGAGGATTATCTCTTTGGTAAAGATTTGTACGTGCCCTTAGAAGAGGAGGTGAAACCCGAAAATATGGAACAGAATGAGTGGAATCTGTTGAACAGAAAGGCGATGAGTGCGACTAAAGGTCATGTAACGTACAAAAATATCGTTGTCCATGAATGTAGCCTACCACACGACTAAATCCAAGTCCGCAAGGGAGATGCTGGAGATCTTGGAGGAGATGTATCAGAAGCCCACAACCGTGAACAAGGTTCATCTGATCAGACGGTTGTTCAACCTCAGAATGTCGGAGAGCACACCCGTGCAGCAACATCTGAACGAGTTCAATATGATCATTGGACTGTTGTGTTCAGCCGGGATCGAATTCAGTGATGAGGTACTTGCCCTAGTTTTGTTATCTTCTTTGCCAGATAGTTGGGCCGCCACAGTAACTGCAATTAGTGCCTCATCTGCTAAAGATAAACTGAAGCTTGACGAAGTGAGGGATCTGATGATCAGCGAGGAGGTTCACAGAAAAGAGTCTGGATCTACTCCAGGGTCAGAGCTGAACACGGAGGATAGGGGCAGATCGAAGAGTAGGAAAAGTCATGGCAGATCAAAGTCCAGAGGAAAGAGCCAATCCAAGAAAGACAAAGACTCAATTCAGTGTTGGAATTGTGACGAGTTTGGCCACTACAGGAACCAGTGTATAGCACCCAAGAAAAATAAGTAGGGGCAGAACGAGAAGGGACTGAAGGAGACAGCAAACGCAGCCACATATGATGTTGAAGATGCGTTGGTCTTAAGTGTCAGTAGTCCACTGGAATCGTGGGTGTTGGATTCTGGAGCATCATTCCATTCTTGCAGTGATGCTGAAATAATGGAGAATTATGTGTCTGGGGAATTCGGACAAGTCTACCTTGCTGATGATGAGCCCTTGAAGATCGTGGGAAAATGAGATGTTCGAATATCCACACCAAATGGAACAATATTAAAGTTAAATGGTTTGAGGCACATTCCAGGATTGAAAAGAAATTTGCTTTCAATCGGGCAGCTTGATGTAGAGGGATACTTAGTGACTTTCGGCAGCAACAGTTGGAAGATTAGCAAAGGAGCTATGATAGTAGCGCGGGGAAAGAAGGAGGGTACGTTGTATACTACAATTAACTCCAAGGACTGTATTGATCTCGCAGGAGCTACGACTGATGTTGATTTGTGGCACTATCGACTGGGTCACATGAGCGAGAAAGGAATGAAGGTAATGTGTTCGAAAGGGAGACTTCCTAGGCTAAAATCTGTTGAAGTTGGCATATGCGAGGACTGTGTTTTCGAGAAACAGAGAAGGGTCAGTTTCTCGAGAGGTGGCAGAAACTTGAAGGCAGAAAAGCTGGAATTGGTGCATAGCGATTTATGGGGACCAGCGCCTGTGAAGTCTCTTTGTGGTTCGGAGTATTACATGACCTTCATCGATGACTCCACTCGGAAGGTATGGATTTATTTCCTAAAAAATAAAACTGATGCATTTGATACTTTCAGGAAGTGGAAAGCCCTTGTAGAGAATGAAATGGGGCTGAAAGTAAAGTGTCTTAGTTCTGACAATGGAGGTGAATATGAACTCCGTGAGTTCAAGGAATATTGTGCGAAGAATGGGATTCACATGGAAAAGACTGTGAGAGGAACTCCCCAGCAGAATGGAGTTGCAGAACGGATGAATAGAACTTTGAATGAGCGAGCCAGATGCATGAGGCTGAAGAGTGGGCTGCCTAAGATGTTTTGGGCAGATGCAGTAAACATAGCAGCATATCTAATTAATAGAGGTCCCCCAGTTCCATTGGAGAACAAAATACCCGAGGAAGAATGGACGGGAAAAGAGGTAAATCTGTCTCACTTGCTTGTCTTTGGTTGTGTTGCTTATGCTCATATTAGTTCTGTTGATAGAAGTAAGTTAGATGCTAAATATGTTAAGTGTACGTTTATTGGTTATGGTGGCGATGAGTTCGGTTATAGACTCTGAGATGAGAATAACCGAAAGATCATCCGCAGTAGAGATGTGGTTTTCAATGAACATGTAATGTACAAAGACAGTTTGGAGGCATCAAATTCTGACAAGACCAATACCCAAGAAATCGAGTTAGACGTCTCAAACTCTAGTGGGAGTAAGAAGAGTCAGAATGAAGAAGATGAGGTTCTTATTGAAGAACCAATGACCCCACCACCACTGGAAAATCCGCTGCAAAGACCAGTTAGAGAGCGACGTGCGCCTGAAAGGTATTCGCCCTCTAACTACTACTTGTTACTTACTGATGGTGGTGAACCTGAATGTTATACAGAGGCAGAGCAGAATGTAGACGGACGGAAATGGAGAATTGCAATGGATGACGAGATAGCTTCTTTTCTACTGAATGGCACTTGGGAACTCGTTGAGCTCCCTAAAGGCAAGAAGGCTTTGCACTGCAAGTGGGTCTATAGAATTAAGAATGAAGCTGATGGTAGCAAATGCTACAAAGCCCGGCTGGTTGTCAAGGGGTTTGAACAGCGACACGGTATTGACTATACTGATGTCTTTACTCCTGTTGTGAAACTAACCACTATTCGAATGGCGTTGAGTATGGTAGCTGCAGAAAACTTGATGTTGCATCAGATGGATGTGAAGACGGCATTCCTCCACTGTGACTTGGTGGAGGAGTTATACATGACACAGCCTAAGGGGTTTGTAAAGAAGGGAAATGAGCAACTTGTATGCAAGTTGAAGAAGAGCTTGTATGGTCTAAAACAAGCTCCAAAGCAGTGGTACAAGAAGTTCGACAACTTTATGATGGAGATTGATTACCAAAGATGCCACGCTGATCATTGTTACTACTACAAGAGGTTTGATAATAGCTTTCTTATTCTCTTGCTATATGTTGATGATATGTTGATCGTAGGAGCTGATGCAAGAGAAGTACATAAGTTGAAAAGGCAGTTGTCAGAACGGTTCTCCATGAAGGATCTTGGAGAGGCAAAGCAGATTTTGGGCATGAGGATTGAACGTGATGAGGCGACGGGAAATGTGTATCTTTCGCAGGCAAGTTACATTCAGAAGGTCCTGGAAAGATTCAGCATGTCAGAGTCAAAGCCTGTGAGTGTTCCACTGGGCAGTCAGTTCAAACTCTCAAGGAAGGAGTCACCAAGGAATAAGGAGGAACGTGCTCAAATGATGAGGGTACCATATGCCTCAGCAATTGGTAGCATCATGTATGTCATGGTGTGTACAAGACCAGATATTGCTCATGCAGTGGGAGTAGTAAGCCGGTTCATGGGTGATCCGGGCAAGCAACATTGGGAAGCAGTGAAGTGGATCCTGCGATACTTGAGAAGTACCACAGACAAGGCTCTATGTTTCAAAGGCAAGAATTTGGCGCTGGTGGGTTATGTGGATGCAGACTTGGCATCAAATGACCTCGATGGGAGAAGAAGTACAACCGGGTATGTTTTTACTTATGGCGGTACTGCTATATCTTGGACTTCTAAGTTGCAGAAGGTTGTTGCATTGTCCACTACGGAGGCAGAGTATGTAATTGTGACAGAGGCAAGTAAAGAGATTGTGTGGTTGCAGACTCTCTTGGGGGAACTTGGGAAGGAGCATGAAAATAGTACTCTTTTCAGTGATAGTCAAAGTGTTATATTTCTTGCAAAGAATCCGGCGTTTCACTCAAGGACAAAGCATGTTGAGTTGAAGTATCACTACATCCGTCATCTTTTGGAAAGGAAGATCTTGCAGCTTATGAAGATACTTGGAAATGAGAATCCAGCGGACATGTTTACTAAGGTGGTGACCTTAGAAAAGTTGAAGCTATGCATAGCTTCAATTGACCTTGGAACTTGAAGATAAGGCTAGGCGATGCCAGGCGGATAAGGGAGGAGAAACAAGAAGATATGGTTACATGGATGATTTAGTCTCCAAGTGGGAGATTGTTGGAGTGTGGAGTCTAAAATTGGGGCCCATATTCTCTTCGGCCCAGTTGATCCTAATGGGCTTAAGGTTAGGGCAAATGCTCTTCAAATTGATATCTTCTCATTGTAATCAGTATCCGAAAATATAGTGAAAAACCTGGCTTGGCATCGCCCCTAGACGTAGTCACAAGACGAACTGGGTAAACAAATCTAGTGTTTATTCTTTTCGTTATCGTGTGTGTGCGTACAAATTCCTAACAGAGTGGATGTAGGACAGTTGGTCCGAACCACTATAAATCTTGTGTGTTTTTCTTGCTTTATTTTACTACTCTTACTTGCTGCACTAAATAAAAGATTTTCATTAAAAGGATTAAACTAAAAACGTTTTTGCACTAAGATCACTGCGCACTCAGCTGATTGTAAAGTCAGCTGTTTTCAAAACAAGAAGACTCAAAGTCTTCTTTAGGGACCAACAAGTTGTTTCTTTTGACATCTTTGAAAAGAACCAAAGAACCTTGCATGATTTTCATACAACCTTTACCCCACCTTCCCTCAAAACCCTCATCTTCTAAAGCAGTACAAGATATCAAGTTATTGCACAAATCAGGAACATGCCTCACATTTTTCAAAGTAACAACAGAACCAGAGTCAAGCTTTAAGCAAACATTACCAATTCCAGCAATATGACACTTTTTCTCATTTGCCATAGAAACATGACCATGCTCAATATTCTCATAAGAAGAAAACAAGTGTTTAAAAGGGAACATGTGAAAGGTACAACCAGAATCAATAAGCCATTCATTTTCACACACAGAAGAAGAAAGCACAGAATTCACATGTTGTTCATCACACATTTCAGTCACCATAAACACACTACCATCTTGAGAACTTGAAGCCATATTAGCATATGCTCTTTTTGTTGCTGTTTTTTCTTAGGGCTAGGACAAGCTTTATAATAGTAACCAGTTTCACCACAATTAAAGCACTTCCTATTCCTAGACTTGGACCTATTGTTCCCTTGAGGCTTCTTTTTATTATCCAAATATTGGTTATCATGTTTCTTTTTGTTATGAAACCTAGTAGAAGACCCCCCTCTAACATGCATAACCTCACCTGAATTTTTACTACCCTTCCCATTGTGTTTTAATTCATGCTCTTTGCTTTTAAGCCCATTAACAACAATATCAAGAGTGACACTATCCCTACCATACTTAATCGCATATTTGACATCATTATAAGTATCAGGTATGGCATTCAACAACACAATGGGAGTATACTCATCAATATGCTTGTCACCAGTTTGTTGATATCTTGAATCAGTTTAGTGAAAACATCAAGATTTTCTTCAATATCTTTGTTCAAGTCAAGTTTAAACCGAAAAAACTTTTCAAGTAAAAACAGCTTGCTAGGCAAAGAAGTTTCAGTGTACAACTCTTCCAATTTATCCCATAAATTTTTAGCAGAGTCCATAATACTAACTTTCCTAAGCACAACATCAGACAAGTTCAAGATAATAGAAGACAAAGCAAGTTCATTCATTTCAAGTTTCTTTTCCTCAGTTTCAGTGTCAGAATAAGAGTGATCAATGGCTTTATAAACACGCTGCTGGATCAGGATGCATTTCATTTTCTGTTTCTAGATACTGAAATCACTTTTTCCAGTGAAGGGGGCCAACACATACGTAGGAGTATTAGTGGCCATGTGGTTTACGAAGCGTTGAACACTTACATAGATTTCACAGCACACAAAGATGCAAGAAATAGCAGAGCACGGGCAAGCGGAAGTAAAAGCTGACACAGGTCACAGGATAAAGACCACAAAGCACTGAAATAATCAAAGAAATAAGCACATAGTGAGCACGTAAAACCAGCAGCTAGAACTGCGGCAAGCGGAAATCTATGAAAGTAGTAAATCCTAAACCACGGCAAGCGATCACACTACGAAAATAGTAAATAGGTGAGTTTCAACCGCTTTAGCAGAGAGAGACCCTAAGTAAGGGCCTCAAAATGCCCAAAAGACAGCAACGCACTCTCGGGACCAAGCAAAATGTGCTGCCTAATTCCCATCAATGACGGGGGCAGATCCCATGTATGCCGCAGAAAACACAAGCAACAGTCTTTGTCCAAAGCCCACTACTAAATAACCACACGGGAATTGACCTAACTCAACTAAACAACTCCACTGCAACTCGCACGCTTGTTAGCAACTCAAGATAAATTTTAAAACATTGCTTAAACACTAATTTCCGCAGTTTAAATTAATAGACTAGGTAAAAGATAATTCTGAAGAAATTTACTAAACTTAAAGTCACAAATATAACCTACTAACAAAAAGTGAAATAGCAAAATAAAACCTTACCAAACCTTACCTACTTACCTTCGGCCGTGGGCGGCTGTGAGCAAGATAAATGCGGCAGGCAGAAGGGCCACAACAGCGCAGCACATGCGGCACCACTCCAGGCGTGACGAGAGGACAGCAGCCGTCTCAGGTGCACCGAGAAACTCTAGCGGACGGCCGAAATCACAACGAACAACCTCCAGGCGGCGGCGCACAATAGCTGCGACAGGTGGAGGGACGTGACTCCACAGGCGTGACACATCTTCACAGGCGGCGCAACTCCAGGCGCGATGGCGCGACACCAAGCGGCGCAGGAGCGACGCGGCTCGATGCAGATCGGTGCTACGATCTAGCGCACACGAACAGAGTGACCACAATGGTGCAAGGAGGAGCAACGGCACCTACGAACCCAGTCCTATCAAGCCCAAACAGAGACGACGAAGGGACCCGTGGCTCAGATACCACTGTTGGGTCTCCCCCTTCACACCTCGTCTCAGGGTTTGGTTCCGGACCTGGGTTCAGGCCACCCTTCAAGGTGGACTCTAAACCGGTGAAGAGAGAACGACGATCAAAGGCCCGTCACGAAGAGGTAGCAGACCACAGCCCTAGCATCTCGACTCCACACTCACGATAGGATTTCAAAAAATATCGATCAGATGTGCTAAGGAGATGCAAACGGCTTTTTATATGGAGGCTTCCATTCTTCTTTAGGGTTAGAGAGAGTGTGGGCCTTAATAAAACCAATTGGGCCAAAACCCATTTGGGCTTATGCCCAACACACTAGTATACGTAGTATTGAGTGAATTCTCAATTTCTATTAGATTTCTATTATGTGTGTTATTTTATAAGCTTCATCTCCGTCACACATTATTGTATGAGGATATGAATCATGAGCATTGGAGACTTAATTATTTTGGGATCTTTTTCACCCGTCATTATTGGATGTTGTATTTTAGATCAATTTTATTTATCTTTACGTTTTCCCCAAAAAGTCAGGCAGAGTCTAAATTAATTATTTGGAAGCTAAAGAAGACTTGTAGCCTGCGTCCACATAAAAGACAAGGGCATACATATATAATGGGTAATTCGCCCTGCCACAATTTCAGTCATCCAACTTTGGAGTTTAGATAACCCTCCATCCTTAATAAGTTAAGCTCTAAACATGGTGGATGGGATGAAGATGTTGATAGAGAAAAGTGGATAGAGAAAATTTTGTGAATAGTAAAGTAGAGTTTAGTTAATAATGAAGAAATAGGGTTTGATGGAACTTTATGTCACATCAATATGATATACTATTATTTTATTGTTGTTAGTTAGTGTGATAATGATTGTGACAGTAAGTATGATATTATTTTATTATTAAATAAAGTGTAAAAAAAGTTGGAGAAAAAATAAATGAAGATAAAAATAGGAGAAAGAATATATTGGTGGATAAAAATGTTGTGATTGTATGAGATTTTGTGAGAATAGAAATATAGATTAACGAAAGTAGTACAAAAAAAGTTATTAATGTACTTGTAATGAAGTTATCAAGCCAGATTCAGTTGAATATGTACTCCAGCTTTGGTCCTCCTCTAATACCACTTGCCTTGATTGAGAGGGACGCTCAGGAATTTGGAGGTGTTCAACTTTAGCTTCCAGCATTTCCAACACTTTATTCATTTAAGGGCGATCATCGGGACTCATTTGTATGCACCACAATCCTACTATCATTATCTTACGTGTGATTCTCCCTGTATCGTCATTGTCATTTTTTCAACAATTTCTCCAAGTTCAATGTCTCTGCCTTGATCAAAGCAATCATATATCCAATCTGGGAAATATTGGCTAGATTCTTCATCGTTTCGTTTCAAGGCTTTCTTTAAACACACCATTTCAATTAACATCATCCCGAAACTGTAGACATCGGCTTTGTAAGAAATTCTGTTGAAACCTCTGTTGATGAGTTCAGGAGCTATGTATCCAATGGTTCCCCTGGCTGCAGTCAAAGTTACTATCTTTTTCTACGTAGAGTAAATTTTGGCTAGCCCAAAATCTGAGATATTTGGAATAAACTTTTCATCAAGAAGTATATTGTGAGGCTTGATATCAAAATGCAGGATTTGGATGTCACAGTGTTAGTACCTTGGTTTAGATTTTGATGTGTGCAAAACAATGTGTTTATTTGTTGGATTAATCAAACACTTGTATCAAGGAAATTGGTGTTTGAAACATATAGTTGTAAGTGAAGTCTACAACTGTATATTTGATCACTATACAGTCAAGACAAGATCCTACAGCTGTAAGGTTTCTCTACAGCCGATTTTTTATTTTGACAGGATTCTACAGCTGCAATGTTGAAGACTCTACAGCTGCAAAGAACCGTTTGAAGATAAAGTACAAGTCTAAAACTAATTGAAGATTATTGAAGACCCTTAAGGACTATTAGTGTAGCTCTCAAGCACTCACTAAACTGTACTTAAGTGGAAGTTTTTCCTTTATTCTGGAGGATAATGAAGATTAGTTACAAGGAGGCTAGAATTCTAAAGGAAAGGACATAGTACAATCAGTACTATCATGTGTGATGGATGAGGACCACCTCACACATGCCTATAGAGAGAGAGAAGCCTTATCTGAATTTCAAATTTGAAATTCCCAACGGATAAGTCACACCACTCAATCTATAAATAGGAGAAGTCCTCAAAGGAAGCAACAACAACAACCCTGAGCATTCAAGCATTCAACCTAAGCAAGTCTACAGCCAGCATATTCTGAGAGAGCTTATTCTGTCTTTATTCTTTGTGATTCATAGGATAGTTGGTTAGGATTTTCTTAGTAAGAATCACACCTTTGTTGTTGTTCCCTCACCCACTTTATATTTCTACTTTGTGTAGATATCTCTTTGTGAGGTTTTGTAAAACTCTTTGTGAGTTATATTCTGAGTGAATAGGGTAGTTTAATCTCTTTTTAGAATAGGAATCTGAGTGAACCTAGTTCTAAGGGGGAACTACTTGTATTGATCTTTGTGATCACTTCTTAGTGAATTTGGCACCTGAGTGGTGTAACAGTAGATGTAGGTTGTCTCTTTGTAGACACTGAACCACTATAAAACCTGGTCTATTTACATTTTGCTCTTTAAATTCTTGTATTGCATATTTAATTTACTTGTTACATTCATCATTGTTTTGAAATCTTAAGTGCATAAAACACTTGTGATTTTCACAAAAACTGACTCTACGGCTGTAGACTTTCATAAGTCACTCAACTGTTAAGTCTAGTTTTTATTGTTTTTCATTAACTCACTCACTTTATTCCGCTGCACATTAGAGTATTCTCAATACAATTTTAATTGTGAGAATTCCTCTGATACTTTTGTCTACAAGTGCTTGTTTATTTTGCAAAGTTTTGAACTCTGCAGCTGCAGACTTTTTAGTCTACAGCTATAACCTTTGTGGTCATATTTCTAAAACTCTTGTAGACTTGTTCTTTTAAACCTCAAAAAGGTTACTGTAAGGTTCTAGAATCCATCCTTTTTGAAAAGTTTGAAAATCTATTTTTGGACTCAAGGTCTATTCACCCCCCCTCTAGACCTTGACCACTTTAAGGGACCAACAAGTGGTATCAGAGCAGTTGGCTTGCCACTGCTTTGATCAGTACCTAGCTAGATCCTTTTTGGTTTTTGAAAAACACACCTGCATACTTGCATGGCTCCCAAGATGGTGAAATCCAAAGTTCCAATGTTCTCTGCTGAGGACTATGATGAATGGAAAATTAGAATGCAAGCACATTTGTCTGCAATCAATGATGAGATGTGGTCTATCATAGAGGATGGCCCTATACCTATTGTGAAGGTCAACACTGCAGCTGATCAGTTAGTTGGACTAGCTCAGATTATCCCCAAACCCAGAAGGGAATGGACTGAGGATGACAAGAGAAGGTCCAACTTAGACAATATTGCAAAGAACATTATTTATCATTCACTTGATAAAATTATGTTCAGCAAGATCAAAAACTACAAAACTGCAAAAGATATATGGGAAAAGTTGGAAATGATTTGTGAAGGAACTGAACAAATCAAGGAAAACAAACTGATGATAGCAGTTCAAAAGTTTGAGAACTTCAAGATGAAATCTGGTGAAACTCTTGAAAAGTTTGAGTCAAGATTCATTGAGATCCTCAATGAGCTAGACTCACTTGGCAAAGAGTACTCACAAAGAGAAATGAACATGAAAGTTCTCAGAGGCTTACCTTCTGAATGGGACATGAAGGTTATTGCTGTGAGAGAATCAAAGGATTTATCTAAGATATCCACCTTTGAACTCTTTTCAGACCTCAAAGCTTATGAATTTGACATAAGCAGAAGAAAAGAACCTGACAGCAGTAAGGTTACAGCTCTAGTGGCTGACAATCCTACAGCTACAAGTTCTGATGATGAAGACTTGGCTCTTTTCATAAAGCAGCTCAAGAAATTTGGTAAATGGACCAAGAAGAAGCAGTTCACACCTAAGGAAGATGGTAAGGTGAAATCTACAGCACCTAACTCAACTTACTTGTGTTATAACTGCAGAAAACCAGGACATTACATCAAGGATTGTCCATACCCCAAAGCTGAAAAGTACACTGATGAAGAAAAGAGACTCAGAAGAGACAAAAAGAAAAAGTTTGACAAGGAGAGAATTAGAGCACTACTTTCTGAGTTTGATAAAAACCAGGAAGACTGTCCCTCTTCTTCTCAAAAGTCAACTTAGAAGACTCTGACTCTACAGACTCAGATGAAGAAGCCCTGATCTGTCTTATGGCTAAAGATGAAGAGGTATGCTCATCATCATCAAATTATATTACAGAAAAGGATTCTTCCAGTGACATGCTAAGTGCAATCCAAAAGACTACAAGAGGAAAATGAAGATCTTAGAAAAGATAGCCATTTTAGAAGAGAACAAATGAAAGCTTTGTTAGCTGGAGTAGAAGATGCTGAGAAACAACTGCAGATTCTACAAGAATTGAAGGAAGGTTACAGTTGCTTGAAAGAAGACAATGAAGAACTTTTCAATGAAGCAAGTTGTAGAGCTGCAGATTGTGCTGAATTGAAGGAAACAATTAAAAGTTAAGAACTGATGATAGCTGAACTTGAAGAACACAATGCCTATTATCAAAAGAAGTTAGATTATTTTGGAAAATCATCCAAACAATTGAAGAAGATGATGTCTGAACAAAGGCACTCAAAGGATTTGACTGGAATAGGATATAATCCTTGTGTCTGGATGAAATATCTACAAAAGTCAATTCCAAGGCCTGAGAGAAAGTTCATCAAAGAAACAACCCCTGAAGAAACTGTAGACTCAACTCTACAGCCAGAAGATTTGAAATTCTTGAATTCATTCAAAGAATTGTCACCAAGAAGACAACAAAAGATCAAAGAGATCATAGATGACTCTGAAGAGGATGTTTCAAAAATGTTTTAAAACATAACTTTGAAACAAACTGCAGAATCAAACCTACAGTCAGAAGAAGAAGTCTATCATAGATTGGATATAGAAAGAAGACTTAACTTTGATAGATTCTGGAATGGAAATATGTCAGATAAGTCTCCCTTTTCAAGCACTCAAAGAGGAGGATCAAGCAAGAACTGTAGAATTAACAACTCTACAGCTCCTAAAAAGGCTTGGATTGCAAAGAGTAACACTGGAGGATATTCAAAGTATTGGATTCCTAAATAACTCACTTTATTTTGCAGGGACATGTTACAACCACCAAAAGAGAGATTTGGTATATAGACAGTGGTTGTGCAAGACATATGACTGAAGATAGAAGTTTACTACAAAATGTGAAAGATCATAAAGGTCCTAAAGTTGTTTTTGGAGATAATGCCAGTGGAACAACTAAAGGATTGGGATGTCTACTGAAAGGAAATATTCAGATCAATGATGTGTATTTGGTAGAAGGCTTAAAGCATAACTTGCTTAGTGTGAGTCAATTTTGTGACAAAGGCTACACTGTAGACTTTACACAAGATACTTGCATAGTCAAAGATATTGAATCCCAAACCACTAAACTGACAGGAACTAGGAAAGGGAATGTTTACATTGTGGAGTGGAACTCTGCAGCTGAAACTACCTGATTTCTTGCTAATAGTTCCAATGAAGTTAGTTGGCTATGGCACAAAAGGATGAATCACATAAACTTCAAAACCATGAATGAACTTGTGAATAACAAACTTGTAAGAGGTTTGCCCAACACTAAGTTCAGGAAGGAATATTTATGTGATGCTTGTGTTAAAGGGAAACAAATCAAGAAGACTTTCAAGAGCAAAACTCATTCAAGTACTTCAAGAACACTTGAATTACTGCACATGGATCTTTTTGGACCCATAGAACCAGTAAGTATAAGTGGGAAGAAGTATACTTTGATTATTGTAGATGATTACTCAAGATTTTCTTGGACTGTATTTCTAAGAAAGAAGAGTGAAACTCTACAGCGGTTGCCAGAATTGTTAAGAAGGATTCAGAATTAAAAGAATTTGAAGATTGTGAAGATCGGATCAGATAGAGGAACATAATTTACAAATCAAGTAATTGAAGAGTATTGTTCATTATATGGCATAATGCATGAATACTCTGCAGCTAGAACCCCACAGCAAAATGGAGTTGCTGAAAGGAAAAATAGAACACTCAAGGAGGTTGCAAGAACAATGATTGTTGAAGCAAAGTTGCCTAAGAAATTTTGGGCAGAAGCTACAAGCAATACATGCTATACCCAGAATAGATGCTTGATTGTTAAGAATCATAAGAAGACTCCATATGAGTTATGGAAAGGAAGGACTCCTAATATCTCTTATCTACACATTTTTGGATGTAAATGCTTCATACTGAATAATGGGAAAGAATATCTTAAGACTTTTGATTCAAAGTCAGATGAAGGTATCTTTCTAGGCTATTCTAATGTTAGCAAAGCATTTAGAGTGTATAACAAGAGATTGATGATTATGGAAGAGTCACATCATGTTGTTTTTTATGAACAACACAACTCCCCTGAAGAAATTATTGAAGACTCTAAGGAGGACAACTCTACAGTTACAAGTCAACAGCAATATGTTGAGATCAAAACTCCTGTAGATTTGACCAACAAAGGCTTTGACACTATAATTGTTGAGTTACCACCTTTAGAGAATATAGAAGACCTAGTCCATGAGAATGTTCAAACAGAAGTAGAGACACCAACAAAAGGACTTGATGAGTTTGCAGTAGGTGAATCTACACCTGTAGAGAACAATGATCAAGGATTAGAACCTGTGTCACCCCCCTGAACATGTAATTGGAAACCCATCAGATGCTGTGAAAACCAGAAAACAAATCCATGAGGCAATGTTTGCTACATTTCTTTCATCTTCAGAACCTACTGATATTCATGAAGCACTGCAAGATGTCAATTGGATTATTGCAATGCAAGAAGAATTGAATGGTTTTGAGAGAAATCAAGTATGGGAACTTGTTCCAAGACTTAGGAATCACAAAGTGATTGGAACTAGGTGGGTATTCAAGAACAAACTTGATGAAGATGGAATTGTAACCAGAAATAGAGCAAGGCTAGTTGCTCAAGGCTATTGTCAATCTGAAGGCATAGATTTTGATGAATCATTTGCCCCAGTTGCAAGATTAGAAGCTATAAGAATATTTCTAGCCTATGCTGCACATATGAACTTTACAGTCTATCAAATGGATGTAAAGAGTGCATTTCTCAATGGTTTACTTTCTGAAGAAGTGTATGTTGAACAACCACCAGGATTTGAGGAATCTACACCTGAAGATAAGGTTTATAAGCTTAGAAAAGCCCTTTATGGACTCAAACAAGCACCAAGAGCATGGTATGATACCCTTTGTGATCATCTGATCAAAAATGGATTCAAAAAGGGAATGGTTGATAAAACCTTATTCAGATTACAACATGGGAATGATATTTGCTTGTCCAAATCTATGTTGATGACATAATCTTTGGCTCAACCAATGAAGAATTATGCAGAAAATTCTCTAAGCTCATGACAGAGAAATTTGAAATGAGCATGATGGGAAATCTGAATTTGTATTTGGGATTACAAGTTAAGCAAATGAGAGATAGAATTTTCATCAATCAAGCTAAATATACTCAAGAGCTTATAAAGAGATTTGGAATGGATAATTCAAGGCCTACCAATATACCTATGACACCTTCTGTGAATCTTGACAAAGATGAGAATGACAAAAGTGTTGATGTAACCAAATATAGAAGACTAATTGGATCATTGCTATACCTTACAGCTAGCAGACCTGATATCATGTTTGCAGTAGGTGTATGTGCTAGATTCCAAGTGAATCCTAAGGAATCACACTTAAATGCTGTAAAGAAGATCATCAAGTATGTCAAATCCACACAAAATCTAGGATTATGGTATCCTAAAGAAGGAGGAATTGAACTCATTGGGTACACTGACTCAGATTTTGCAGGCTGCAAGATTGATAGGAAGAGTACTAGTGGGATTTGTCAATTCCTAGGTGAAAGGTTGGTGGCATGGCACAGTAAAAAAGCAAAATTCAATTGCTCTTTCTACAACTGAGGCAGAATACATTGCTGCTGGAAGTTGTTGTGCTCAAATCTTATAGATGCAATATCAATTACAAGACTATGGGATTGATTCAAGAGAAACAACTATATTCTGTGACAATACAAGTGCTATTGCTATTACACAGAATCTAGTTTTACACTCTAGATCAAAACACATAGATGTAAGGCATCATTTCATAAGAGATCATGTTGAAAGAAAGGATGTGAAATTGACAAAGATTCATACTGATTTGAATCTTGCTGATATTTTCACTAAACCCTTGTGTGAATCAAGATTTTCAATCTTGAGAGGTAATTTGGGAATGTAAGAATTGTAAAAAGACTCTGTGAAAATCACTAAATTGCAAAGACAAGTCTAGAAAATTGAAAACTCAGTAGAAAGGAAAACTGCAGCTGCAAAGTCACTCAACTGTAGAGTTGAACTCTACAGCTGTAGACTTAGTTCAGAACTGCAAATTCCTTATCAACTGTATAGTTTCAAATTCGAAGAATGTCAACTACAAACTTAGAGAACTTACAGTAATTTGTACAATTCTGATATTTAAATGGAGCACTACAAAATTCAGAAACTTTTGTACTAAGATACAGAAAGTTTGGATTTATTCAAACAGTTTAATTAATAAAATGTTTGAGCACGTGTAACATTTTAAATGAAATTAAATTCTATGTGAGTTAGATTTTTTGACAGATTTAATTATAAATTTGGTTCAGAATTCAAAAACTCATAAATTTTAGGTCAAAGACCGTTATACCCCTGTTCTTAATGACTGTTTAAGGAAAGGTATTTAAAGGATAGTTCATCATTTTATATCCTACTTTAACACTTCGAATCCCCTGAAACCTTAAACACTCCCTATCCCCTACTCAAAGAAACCAAGAAACATGGCGATGAAAGTGATATTCGGTGCTTTATTCGATTTTGATGAAATATTGAAGAAGCATCCCACTGATGCTATGGAGGACGTGGTCAAGTACATTGTTAATCAAGGCGTTCATTACTGCCTTACTCACAACCCCGGTTCTTATGATGATAAGATAGTCCATGAGTTCTACCAAAATGCTGAAGCAGATGTTGAAAGGAAGACTTTATCAGTAAAACTGCAAGGAAGAAGTGTGAATATTACAGCTGGTGATATTTGTAATGCTTTACACTTGAGGACTGGAGGTGATGCTCATTACAACCTCAATTTTGCAGAAGAAGATGAGAAGTACTGGAGGAGATTCACTGCAAAGAAGCCATTTCCAAAGAACTGGAAGAGAACGTTCAAGAAAACAGACCTAGCAGTTGAGTATATCTATCTTTATGAAGCTATTGATAAATGCTTATTATGTAGAATTGGTGCTCATAATACTGGTACCATTCTTATGTGGGATTTATTGATAGCATTTGTTAAGGAAGTCAAGATAGATATTGGAGAATTGATTCTGAGGAATATTAGTGTTTATGTGGTAAAAGATGGAAAGAACAAAGGTTTTGGTTTGTTCTTAAACTACATTCTTAAGGAAGTTGGATTTTCCTTATTCAATGGGCATGTAGGAAAGCCCATTATCACTCACGGAATTATTGGAAGAGCTAACTTCAAAAGAGGAGCTGTGGATGCTCCTATGGCCCCTGAATCTAAGAGGAGAAAGAAGAAGACTGAGAAAAAGGTTCTTACCATTATTAGATCACCAAAAGAACCTGAGAAACAGAAGAAAAGAAGGAGGTAAGAAGAAGGATATTAGTAGATGAGCCTACTGATTCTGAAGATGAGATTGATAGAGAAAAGAGGCAGAAGAAATATCACTCAAAGAAAGCTAAAGAAGTTGAAACTGACAAGTCTAAAGCTGTAGACTTGCCAACTGTACAGTCTGAAGAACAAGTTGAAGAGGCAGAAATCCCTGAACCTAAAACTGAACAACTCCCTGTTGTTCCAGTTGAGAGGGTTGATGAATTTGAGGAAGAAAGACAGAAGTTTGAGGATTGGAAGCTGGTGAGAGAAGAACTTGAGAAGTTGGCAGCTGAGGAAAGAAGCTTGTTCCAATGGGTAGTTGAGTGGACAAGTTGCAGTGATATTAGTGATTTATTGAAACCAAATTTCCTTGAAGAGTTCATTGCTGAGAAAAGAAGAAAAGACAAAGGAAAAGGAAAGCAGAGCATTTCTGAAGAACCTGCAAGGCAGAAAATCACCAAATCTGCAGCCGCAGCTTTGAAAGTAGCTATCATGACTGAGGAAGATCCTGAAGCTTAATTTCCTGAAGCAGAATTTGATGTAGTAAGTTCAGAAAGTGATGAACAGATACCACAAAAGATTGGAGAAGGAAGCACTCAAATAGTTGAAGCTGAAGGCTTGACAATCTAGGCTAAGGAAGCTATTTTGATGGAGTCTGCAGGAGCTAGTGCTGCAGATCCAGTGAATATTGAAGAGGAGAACCCTACTGAGGCAGAAGATTCTGAAAAAGAGAAGGAGAAAAGAAAGGATGATTATCCTTGTAATGATCCTAAAGATAAACCAGATGATGAGGATGGCAATGATGATGCACCAATGGGTGGTGCTCAAGCTCAAAGTCTAACAGAAGTACAAGAAAAGACTGTGGAAACTGTTGATCAAGCAACTGAAAATGTTCAAGCTGATGAGAGAGTTGTGGATGAGACATCCGATGAGATTGATAAAGAATTATCACATCCTATAACAAGTATCTTTCATCAATCTCCACCTGCCTTGTACACATTATAGGAAATTTACAGGCATGGAACTCCACCACTACAGAGTTTTTCAGCTCTTGAAAGAGAAAATAAGGTCAATATGGAAGATTACATCACTGAATTCTCTACAGAAGTTCCTATAACTCCTAGCAAGAGGAAGGCTTCTACTGAAGACTCTACAGCTGTAGAGTTGGTGCCTTCTAAAGCTCAGAAGTTTGCAAAAGGAAAAGAGTTGGTAATAAGAGAAGGTGATTCTGATGAAGAAGATAGTGATACAATCCCTCAGATGACACCCAAAGAAGTTGTATCACAACTGATGAACCTGAAAGAATCATTCAAGAGTATTGAAGCTGAAATTCTGAAGCAAGTGAAGAAAGTTCCTGATGCAATTATCTCCCAAAATGTGAGAAAAGGTATGGAAGACCTTGTAAAGAAGTTTGAGGAGAGAAGCTCAGAGGAGAAGAAGGTTCTTGAGCAAAACTTTAAAGCTGTTGTGGACAGCTTAATGACTCAAAATGCAGAAATCGGAAGTGAAAGCAGTCAGAAATCAAGAGAAATCATCAATCTACAATCGGATATTAAGGTGATAAAGGATGATTCTCTTAATCTCAAGGTAGAAATGAAAAGTATGAAGAATGAAATGTCCAAAATGACTACTCTAAAATTGGACTTGATGAGCAAGCTTAACACCATTTTATCACATATTGATGTTGGCAAAAAGGGGGAAAGCAAGATGGAAAAACAGATTGAAGAAAAAGAAAAAGTTGCTGAAGATATCCTTGAAAATGTAAAGGATATTGGGAAATCATGGGCAAAAGAACTTGAAGCTGCTAAATCTAAGCCTTTGTTCATGAGATTGGGTGAACAATCTGAACAAAGTACTAAATCAAAGGAAAACTCTAAAGGAGGCAGAATCCTAAATCTTCCAAAGTCTACAGTTAAGAAACCTACAATTCCTGAGGTTACAGCTCCCTCAACTCAAAAACCTCATAACTTTTGGGAACTTACTGTGAAGGAATCAAGAGAGAGAAAGAAAGAAAGGGAAGAAAAGGAAAAAGAAGAGAAAGAAAAGCATAGTCAGAGAAAATCAGAACAGTCTACAGCAGTTGTGACTGCTCAACCTCTAAATGTTCAACCATTGAGCATGGTACCTATTGAAGATCCTGAAGAAAGGGTGAAGCAGATGAAGACTGAATTTGATTTAATTTGGGAAGAATACTTGAGCATTTGCAACAGGCACACTGTGATTAAAAGAATCAAGCTCAAGAAAGACAGATTTCAAAAGTTCAAAGACATGAAGGCAAATGGAACTTTGTATCAAGGAGATAATGCTCGGTTACTTGGTGGGAAGATCAGAAGCAACCCTATGCCCAAAAGACAGTTCAAATCAAAGAAGGAGGGAGAAATTTTTTATGCTTATGAACTTGAAATGCTGATGAAATACTATGAAGAAGATGCCAAGAACATGAAACTGGTGGAACAAGGGATCTTGAAGTCTCAAGATGATACTGATGAAGAAGATGATGCTGATCCCAAGCATAGGAGGAGATGAAGTCTACATTCTAGAATTAGACACTAAAACTGTTTAGTTTTTAGTCTAATTATCCTACTGTAAGTTGTATCTTGAACCTTTGTTTATTTTATACAGCTTTGTGCCTTGTGCTTCATGCTTTTTGCTTTGTGCTCTCCTATATTATCTTGTTGTATCTTATTATCCTGCTTTGTTGTTCTTGTTCTGTTTTTAAAGACAATTTCTTATTGTCTTTGTCTTGTTTTGTTGTTTGTTTTGCAAACATCAAAATAGGGGGAAATTGTTAGTACCTTGGTTTAGATTTTGATGTGTGCAAAACAATGTGTTTATTTGTTGAATTAATCTAACACTTGTATCAAGGAAATTGGTGTTTGAAACATATAGTTGTAAGTGAAGTCTACAGCTGTATATTTGATCACTATACAGTCAAGACAAGATCCTACAGCTATAAGGTTTCTCTACAGCCAATTTTTTATTTTGACAGGATTCTACAGCTGCAAGGTTGAAGACTCTACAGCTGCAAAGAACCGTTTGAAGATAAAGTACAAGTCTAAAACTAATTGAAGATTATTGAAGACCCTTAAGGACTATTAGTGTAGCTCTCAAGCACTCACTAAACTGTACTTAAGTGGAAGTTTTTCCTTTATTCTGGAGGATAATGAAGATTAGTTACAAGGAGGCCAGAATTCTAAAGGAAAGGACATAGTACAATCAGTACTATCCTGTGTGATGGATGAGGACCACCTCACACATGCCTATAGAGAGAGAGGAGCCTTATCTGAATTTCAGATTTGAAATTCCCAACGGATAAGTCACACCACTCAATTTATAAATGGGAGAAATCCTCAGAGGAAGTAACAACAACAACCCTGAGCATTCAAGCATTCAACCTAAGTAAGTCTACAGCCAGCATATTCTGAGAGAGCTTATTCTGTCTTTATTCTTTGTGATTCATAGGATAGTTGGTTAGGATTTTCTTAGTAAGAATCACACCTTTGTTGTTGTTCCCTCACCCATTTTATATTTCTACTTTGTGTAGATATCTCTTTGTGAGGTTTTGTAAAACTCTTTGTGAGTTATATTCTGAGTGAATAGGGTAGTTTAATCTCTTTTTAGAATAGAAATCTGAGTGAACCTAGTTCTAAGGGGGAACTACTTGTATTGATCTTTGTCATCACTTCTTAGTGAATTTGGCACCTGAGTGGTGTAACAGTGGATGTAGGTTGTCTCTTTGTAGACACTGAACTACTATAAAACCTGGTCTATTTACATTCTGCTCTTTAAATTCTTGTATTGCACATTTAATTTACTTGTTACATTCATCATTGTTTTGAAATCTTAAGTGCATAAAACCCTTGTGATTTTCACAAAAACTGACTCTACAGCTGTAGACTTTCATAAGTCACTCAACTGTTAAGTCTAGTTTATATTGTTTTTCATTAACTCACTCACTTTATTCCGCTCCACATTAGAGTATTCTCAATACAATTTTAATTGTGAGAATTCCTCTGATACTTTTGTCTACAAGTGCTTGTTTATTTTGCAAAGTTTTGAACTCTGCAGCTGCAGACTTGTTAGTCTACAGCTGTAACCTTTCTGGTCCTGTTTCTAAAACTCTTGTAGACTTGTTCTTTTAAACCTCAAAAAGGTTACTGTAAGGTTCTAGAATCCATCCTTTTTGAAAAGTTTGAAAATCTATTTTTGGTCTCAAGATCTATTCACCCCCCCCTCTAGACCTTGACCAGTTTAAGGGACCAACACACGGCCTCGGTGCAAAAACTAAATCCCTCGAGCCACCCCAATCACAATCTCATACTTTGTCTTCCAGTCCAGAGAATCCACTCCGTCTTGACTGTAGATGTACTTGTCAAGAGAACCATTAGGCATGAAATCGTACACAAGAGCCCGCTTGGATCTTTCTGCACAATATCCAACCAGCTTCACAACATTAACATGATGGATCCTTCCAATGGTTGCAATTTCATTCATGAAGTCTTGACCATTTGCTCCAGTCTTTCCCAATAGCTTTACAGCTACATCAGGACCACTTCGAAGCTTCCCCTTGTAAACTTTACCGTATCCTCCTTGGCCTAGTTCTTTTTGAAAACCTCCCGTCATCTTCTTTATGTCTGAATATGAGTACCTTATGGGCATGAGCTTGTTATCACTTTGAAGAAAGCTTTCTATTGCATCGAACACAGACAGATGCCTTGTTCGGAACTTGTAGATCAGAAACCCCACTAAGCAAGTAAACCCAATGATGAACCGTGCTACAAGGACGATAGCACCCCAGACTGAGACTGATCAGATTCGCAGACGACCGTACGGTCTTCAGAAAGATAACAATATTTTCCTTTGCACTTGATGCAGGGATACCTGCTCCAAGACAGCTCAAATCCATAGAGCAGAGACTCGTGGATTTCTGAAATTGATATATTCTTCAAATCCTCGAATTTCCACGATGTCATCGATATCATGTCTACTCTGCACATGTCTCCTAATTCTAATGCAATTATGTGGCCGACCTTTATGTAAGTATGTCTGGAATTTGAGGCACCAAGAACATTGGCTCTGTTCGCACAATCATTAGTTTCTGTTAAGGAAGCTGAAGAATTGTTCAAGGGATAAGGACAACTCATGAAATTAATAGGCCAAGCTACCTCAGGGAAATCATAATCTAAGGAACATTGGCAATTCCCGGGGCTATAAGGATAACCATTACTGAAGTTGCATGCATACAAATAATGGGCAGGAAAAGAGCAGGTATTGTTGTTTATGGAAACATCAACCAGATTGATGGTGAAATTGTGGTAATTGATTGCTTTCACTTTGTATTTCTGGGAGTTGAGATATAGCAAGGTGGCATTGTTTTTGCATACCAATTCATAGTCGGGATAGCCGCAGTGTTTGAGATCACCTTTGAGTCGGAAAGGGAAGCTAATATTGCTGATAATGCCACAGGAAGAGGGGCTGCAAATGTGGTTAGTTGCAAGAGAGGTTTGGATGGAAATAAGGAGTAAAATAAAAAGAGAAGAGCATCTGAGGAGGAAATTTTGAGTGATCTTCATTTTTGAGTTAGTCATGGTGGAGCTTCACTATTAATTTTAAAGCCAATTAGATTGATTCTGTCTTCTCCGAAAGGGACAAATTCTAAATAGTGGAGATTTTTGGTTGTTGCATTGACTTAGAGAGAAGACTAGCTCGATCGAAATAAATGTAAAAGCAACATGCAACTCTATCATTGCTAAATACCAAATATGACTATTTATCTTTTATTTAAATGGGAGATGATGACAAATAATTTTATTTTGAAATTTCAAAACATGTAATTATCAAGCTTTTAGTTAGACAGAGAAGTAAAGATCCATAAAAGGATAAAAACTTATATGTAATATATAGATACGTTTTTCCTCCGTAACTTCAATTTCCTACAAAAAAAACTCAACAAATACATTTTTCACAGTCAAATGCAATTAATCAATTTTAGTGAAAAAAATGCACGAAAGTATATTAGATTAATCAAATAAATAATATAAATTTAAAATATTTTTTTGGCTAATCATATTAAATGAATTTACTAATAAAAAAATGCTTAATATTGTAATTTTAGTTCACAAGTATAATGATATCGATAGACGTATGCAATGGTACCATTGAATATGTTGAAAATACAAAACAAGTGAGTTTGGATGATAAATAAAGCTCTGATACTATTCGAATGCCTAAATGATACTTTGTGATGTGAAAAATATCTCTTGAAGATGGTGATCTCAGAACCGGTCTTACTTACTCATGAACCGGTCATTTCTAGCTAGAACCGGAGCCAAACCGAACAAAGCCGGTCCAACCGAACCGGCAGTTATGAAACTTCATTCTCTTATGAAAATAGAATTGGGCGCGACGGTTTTGCATGGTTTCTTCTCCAACATTGAAGAGCAGTTGCAAGCATCGACACTTGAGACCTATTGGGCATTGAGCGCAATCCAATAACCGACTCAATTATATAAGAATCAGAGAGGATCGCGTTCATGGTGGTGGTTATTTGAGAGTTCATCAGATTTCATCGCAAAATTAGGGTTCCTAGTTGCAGAAATCATTTTTTATTCGATTCTTCATGTAATTGTATCAATTCTTCCGATTGATTAGTGAAATAAGGGCGCCTCATCCGTGGATGTAGATCTTTACGATCGAACCACGTAAATCCTTATGCATTTTCAATTTTGGTTTGTGTTCTTCGAATTTGGTCCTTTAACTTTGTTGTGGTGTACTTCTTGCTGAAGTTCACAGCTGATTTTTTGATCTAAGTCTACAATTGGCGCCGTCTAAATGGCATCAACAAAGCTGGATTTCGAGAAGTTTTCAGGGGCAAATGACTTTGGGCTTTGGAAGATCAAGATGAGGGCCTTACTGACACACCATGGCCTGGGAAATGCACTGAAGCCACTAAATTAATGGCCTGCAGGCTCTTCAACTGAGGATCCGATCAAGAAACAAGAGACAATTGACAAGGCACATAGCACGATCATATTGTGTTTGGGAGACAAGCCATTAAGAGAGGTATGTAAAGAGAAAACTGCTCCGGATGTTTGGAATAAACTGGAAATAGTCTATCAAGCCAAATCTGTCACCAATAGGTTGTATACGAAGCAAAGGTTGCTAGCCTATAAAATGACAGAGGATAAGAATCTGACTGATCAATTAGAGGAATTCAACAAGTTAGTTGATGATCTTGAGGATCTGGATGTCAAGATTGAGGATGATGACAAGGCCTTAATTTTGCTTAATTCTCTGCCTAAGTCCTTGGAAAACTTCAAAGATGCCTTACTGTTTGGAAGACAAGAAAAGCTATTTCCTGATGATATTCAAGCAGCACTCAAAACTAAGTTTCTTCAGCTGCAAGAAGATAATAAAACTCCTCTACATGCTGAAGGTTTAAATGTTAACTTCAAGAAGGGGAAGAAATAATTCAATAACAAGAAGAAGAAAAATCAGAAGGGAAAAGCAAAGTCTAGAGAATATGTAGAGAAAATGAAGTTTTTTGGATGCCACAAGGTAGGCCACATCAAGAAGAACTGTCCTGATAAAACCAAGAAGCAGGAAGACAGTCAGAAGGCATATGTGACCATGGCAACTAATGAGGGTTATGACAGTGCTGAAGTCCTAACAGTGACTGATTCAAAGCTTAATGATGAATGGGTTTTGGATTCAGGGTGCTCCTTTCACATGTGCCCAAATGAATCCATGTTCAGAGAGATAAAGAAGATAGATGGAGGATCTGTTCTTCTAGGAAATGATCAAATTTGCAGGGTTAAGGGTATTGGTTCAATCAAGCTTAGACTACATGATGGAGCTGTAAAGATACTCTCAAATGTAAGGTTTGTTCCTGATCTCAAGAGGAATCTCATTTCTTTAGGCTC
>JAPKLY010001658.1:0-38363 GCA_026898435.1 Prunella vulgaris
TTCTGTTCTGAACATTTCTAGGCTGGGCCTGAGAAGTGCTAGGAACAAAATTCTTCCCAGTTTGAGGATTCCTAGGCTGGGCCTTGGAGTTCCCTTGGTCTGTCTTCCTAGACTCAGGATGAGAAACTTTGACCTTTTCCTTAGGTTTTTGTCTTGGTTTCTCAGTCCTTTGCCGGACAGGTTCAGCAGTCATTTTCTCCTTCCCTTTGCCTTTATCCTGATGAGCAACACTTGAGCTCTTGTCATCAGTTAGGGCAGGGACAAACTTTTTCTGAGAGTTGCTCCCTGAAGCACCTCTCTTCTTCTTGCCCTTTGGGTCTTTTGTGGCATCATAGCCTAACCCTGCTTTAGCACCATCAGTCAGCTGAGAGAAATTTGTCAACTCATCAACCACTTGGGTAGATGTGTATAACTTCTTCAGCTTGACCTCAAGATGCCCATTGGCTTCTTTCAGGGCCTCAATTTCAGTAGTGTATTGAAGCACCAATTCTGAATGAGCTTTCTCTTTTGAGATCAGCTCAAGATCCCAAGCAGTTTGCTCAGCACAAAGGCGAGCTTGCCACTCAGTTTCGAGCATCATTCTTAGAGCAGTTCGCTCAATTATCAGTTGTTCCTGAGCAAGGAACAAATCAGTATCACGAGTCTCAATCAGCGAGCTGATGACACCCTTCAGTCTTTCTACCTTCAGTGGAGCTTCATCATGCTTGTTCTTAGCATTAAGTAGCTCCTCCTGAAGATGTACTAATCTGAGGGCTTCCTCAGAATCTCTTACTCTGAGAGACTCAGTTAACCGATCGTTCTTCTCACTCAGTTGTGCGTTCACATCCACTGTGTGAGTATGAGTCTCCTGTAGCCTTGAGAAGTCAACCATCAATTGCTCTAGGGCGAGCTGAAGGTCGAGTTCTCCTGCTGAATCTGAGCTAAACTCAGGTGCGTGATCAGGAGAAGAGGCAGAAGAACATACCTCATCATCTGCCATCAGGCAGAGGTCATCATACTCCTCATCTGAAAAGAGTTCAGGAGACCGGCGTCCAGGGCCATCTGAATCTGAGGAGTCCTCAGCAAGCAACGCTCTCCGGTCTGAAGCCCTGAGCTCTCTCTTGGCTCTCCGATCTTCTCGCTCACGAGCACTGAGCTCCGGACAATCATACTGATAATGTCCGGTCTTTTTGCAGTGATAGCACTGATCTACATCAGAAGAAAGCTTCTTGTCAGTGTACCTTTTATCAGATGATTCCCTCCTGCTCCCTGATGATCTTTCAGGTTTGGAGCTGGATCTTCTGGGCTCATCCTCTCTCCTCTTTTCATCTCTGCGTCGCTCAGGCTCATTGCGATCCCTCCTGGAATCTGAACCTCTTCTTTCTTCTCTCCGGGGGCTAGATCTCCTGGGGCTGGAGTACCTGCGATCACGGGTGTCAGTATAAAATTTCTTATACCTGCCGAAACGAGAGTTCAGTTTCTCGAATCGCCGTGCCATCAGGCTGTACTCCAAGGCTAGCTCATCTTTGTTCATGTCTTTCAGAGACATGGAGCCAGATCCAGCCTCAGGCTCAGGAGTAGCTTTAAGAGCCACGCTCTTTTCCTTTTCAGATGTCTTCTCCTCACTAACTTCCTCACTGACAACACCCATCTTTTTCCTCTTATCGAGGTCAAATTCCAGAGCCTTTAACTCTGAGAATAGGTGAGAGTGAGTAATGTTTGTAAGGTCCTGAGTGTTTTTCAACAAAATTACTCATGTGTCCCATCTTTCAGGGAGACAGTTTAGGATTTTAGAAGACACCTCCCTCTTGGGAAACTCCTTCCCAAGGGTTGCTAGCTCGTTCATCATCTTAATGAACCGAGCTTCCATCTGATCGATTGACTCTCCTTCTAGCATCTTGAAGGCCTTAAACTTCCTGATAGAAAGATCTCTCTTGTTCTCCTTGATCTTTTCTGAACCTTCACTCATCTCCCTCAGGGTATCCCAGATCTCCTTAGCTGTCCTCAGATGCATAAGCCTGACCGAGTTCTCATAAGAAACGGTGTGGAGTATAATGTTCTTGGCAACATTATCCAGTCTGATTTACTTAATCTGATCAGAATTAAGCGCGGACCTCTCCACTTCTTCATCTCCGGCGGCTGGAACAGGGACATTGCCAGCAACAGGCCATGTCGTCTGAAGATTTCTCATAAATCTGATTGGGCCATGTTCAATCACCTGAGGCATCTGATCATGGATAGAATAGAGATGTACGAGTACCCTGAATTTCCAATAGTCATAATTGTCAATAGAGAATTCAGGAAGATTGCCCTCGAGGCGTTTAGAACCGAATGCCATAATATGCAGTTTTTCAGAAACAAGCACAGTTCAGTAGACCACCAAAAGTTTCTCCTCAGAAACTGTTGGTAAACAAAGTCAGTGATCTTTTGAACCACTGCTCTGATACCACTAGTTGGTCCCGAAACGAGTTAAATCAGTGTATGGGGGGGAATACACTGATGTCAGATTTTTCTGAAAGACTCAGAAAAATGCTCTAACGCACTCAGTCAGGATTCCCTGAAGTACTCAGTACGCTGAAGGTCCACAGGGGCAGCAGGGACGGTTCAGTAACGAGTCAGATAAACTGAGTGTGAGTAAAGTGCTTGGAGGCTCAGTAGAGATAACAAACCTACTGACTGCTCGGAAGCAAGTCAGTTGGACCACTATCTCAGTGAGCCAGAGTACGTGCGGAAAGTGAGCCCTTAGGTTCTACTCGTTTTAGTTTCTGAAAAACGTTTTCTCTGAGTTGCTTAGTAAAATGGTGGTTAAGGCTGAGTGCACAGTATTCAGATTCAGGATGATTGATTCAGTCCTGAAGTTAAAACCAATGCAGTATGTTCAGTTTAATATTATGACAGTTATGATCCTGAACAGAACAGTAAATCAGCACACAAGGGACTTTTTAACGTGGTTCAGAGATAACCAACTCCTACGTCCACGACCTGATTTAACAGGAAGCTATCCTCAAAACCCTGAGGATAGGTACTTGGGTTTTACGTGCCAAGGGACACGAGTAGCCAACTTCCTCTCTTAGGAACTGACCCCTGGGCATTTTACAAGTCCCAGTCCTTCTAACCAACCGATCTCACACCTTGAGTGGTTTGGTATTCTTGTTTCCAACTAAGATAGCTCTAGCAATACAAAACAATGCTAAATAATAGAGCTATCGATCTAAGCAAATACAGAGTGAATCCTACTACAACACTAGGGAAATTTAATTGCAGAGTGTTGTTTATGATATGCTTTGAGTTCTTGGATTCTTGAGAGTTTTCTCTTGGAAATTTCCCGTTAACCTTGAATGGGTGCAAGGTTCTCCATATTTATAGGCAAGATTCAAAATAGATCCGTTGGAGGAGATCAAATCAAATCTTTCCTATTTTAGGTAGATTGCAGGCTAGAAATACTGTTCGACCTACCCGCCATGCTTATTCTGGCAAGTTGTCACATCACCTACAACCTTTTTGAGACGCATTAAATGCCGTATTAAATGCTGCGCAGACTCCATGCATACGTGTCGAAAGATCATTGGCTCTCCGCTATAACGGCTAGTTGACCTTCAGACATTTATCCTTCCTCGTTCATTCAATGCTCTGAGTCTCTTGTTAATAACTCAGTCTGAACGTGTGTCTTAATGGAGTCTTACTGACATTCTTTTTGTCTCTTGTCCTATAGCGTAAATAACCTTTTGCTTTGGACTGACATGATTCAGGTGATCTGAACCACAGCCTGAGTCAGGTCCTATGTGCATTCAGCACAGCCTGATAGGTTATTCAGCTCAGTATGTGTTACCTTTTTGCTTCGGACTTACAGGATTCAGATGAACTGAACCAAGGCCTAAGTCAGGTCCTATGTGCATTCAGCACAGCCTAATAGGTAACACTTTACTCTTCACTGACTGAGTTCTGTCCTGAACATGCTTAGTGTATTCAGTAGAAACATCAGCCAATGGTACTTCAGAATTGACTTCAGGATGAATCAGCAGGCTTCGATCTTTAGCTTCAGAACAGACAATCTTCAGCGAGACTGACTGACTCCTTCAGAATGGTTTACGCTTCAGACTTCAGTAAATTGGGTCGACTCCAATATTCTTCAGTCTTCAGCATGGTCCTTCTGTACTGAATCTCTAACCTAACTATCCTAAACTATTTTATCCTGAACAACTATACTTAGGCAAATTCATCAGGGGTTTTGGGATCTAATCAAAATACTCAGATTGTCCCAACAATTATTACTTGCTTGCTTATATATACAATACTAATACATTTTACACTAAAATTCTATGTAATACTGTATAATTATATTGTGTAACAAAATATATAATGTTCAGATAAAAAAAAAATCTATGTGCCCTTATTCAACACAATTTTGACCTTATTATTGTTGTTTCTCTGTTTAGAGAATGTTGCAGTGTAATATTACATATAATAATATTTAGGGATGACAATGGAGCATATCATAGCGAATATCTCAATATTCAAGCGTACTCCGCGCATGTGCCCCGCTGATCCGCCCTGCTCAATGCTCCACTGTGGGGCAGCTGATTAGGGTAATAATTGCATCATATTTGGTGTATTCTAGCATGATATTGAGTGATTTGTATGAATTATTAACCTTAATATGCTATATATTGTGTTATTCACCCTTTTGTGCAAGAAAGTTGCTTTTATAGGTTAAAATGGAAAAATCGAGGAAATCAAGATGAGGAAGGCGAAATGACGTGATCCGAGCATTTAGGGAGGCTTAAATGATCAAGAGGAAGACCCTAGGAAGCTTGGACGAGCAATTGGATCGAAACAGAAAAAGTCGAAATCCGACGTCGGAGGTAGAACTGTGCTCGAGTGCTGGACAAGCCCTGATAGAGCGTAAGTGCCCTTTGATCGAGCCAAAATGATCTAACCTCGACCTAGGGGGTCACTCGATGTGAAGCTTAGGTGCGGCTCGAGCTGGCTTGCTCGAGCGCCTATGTACACTTGATTAAGCGCATGTCCGGTTTTGAGGGTAATTAAGGGCAAATTCGTCTTTCCATCCATTTAATGAGGGGCAAATGAGTCTTAACATTGGGAGCACTATAAATACCAAATGAATAAGATTTTGGAGGGACTTGAATCATTTTTCATTAGTTCTTAGATTAAAGAGAGATTAGGGAAGTTACCAAGTGGGTTACACTTTGATTCATCTTCTTATTTCGCCAATCAAAATTTACCTTATCAACCTTTCCCACCACAAAATGTTAGGATATTCTTGTTAGATGTTTTGATGATATGATAAACCAATCAGCTTGTAATAGGACCAGCTGAACCTTTTAATCAGCTGATGAGTTGTTAGGATTAGATAGGTTTTAGTAAGGGGGAATCAACCTTGCTGCCTAGAAGATCCGAAGCTTTCATAGAGAAGAAGACCAGCTAAGGCCTTGAGGACTTAGCCAATTCTAGAAGACAGAAGACTTGAGCAGCTGACACTGGAGTTTCAAGAGTGGAACATCAGAGAAGTTAGATCAGCTGATATCTGAAGATCAGCTGATGCCAGAAGATCAGCTGATGCCAGAAGATCAGCTGATATCAGAAGATCAGCTGAGCACATCGCAGACAAGACAAGGACTAAGGATCATATTCTAGACCAAGTTCAAGATACCAGCTAAGGTGCACCAAGCAGAGTTGCACATCAGCTGAGGTCCAAGTATCAGCAGACCGATACATCAGCTGAGGAGACAGATCAGCTGAAGTCTTGTGCTATGCCCAGATTCTACGGAATCGCACAAGGATTGACTTGCGACAAATGAGAAGATTCCCAGAATAGAAGGTCAATCAATCAAGGGGACAAACTTGATTGATTAAAGGTTCGCGAAGATTTCCGGGAATCAAGAAGGAGATTCAATCAATCTCAAGGATTGATTGATTCCTAATTTATGGGATTTCAGATCTCTAGTCCTTCCAACGGCTAGTTGACTTAATCATATAAATAAGAGTTCAAGTGAAGATTTCAAGTACGGAAATACACGCATTTAAGCTTGTCGAAACTCTGTCAAAATCTTCACTCGTGCTAAAAAACCTTTACTCAATATTAATCCATTGTAAGCTTTGTAGAAGCGGTTAGAAGTCGATTGCTTTTAGCATAAGACTATTGTAAGAGAGTAGTACTCTCAAAGTGAGTAAGTGAGTGAGTGAGAAAGATAGTGGAGAGACCCACAAGTCCAGTTGGATTGTGGAGAGTGGAGTAGGACCTTTTGTCCGAACCACTATAAATTTCTGTGTCTCGTGCTCTTTTTATCCTGTTCTTTATCTGTGCACAAATCACTAACAAAGGTTTTCACAAAAACGTTTCCGCACTCAAAATACACAGCGCACAATTTTCAAAACCAGACTATCTCAAGTAGTCTGTTGTTTTTAAAACTAAGCCAATTTGGAAAAAGGTTTTGAAACATATCAAGTCTGTTCAACCCCCCTTTCTAGACTTGACTTAGTGTTTCTTTCCTCAAAACCTGCCTTTGGGACCAACAAGTGGTATCAGAGCTGTGTGTCCAAAAGACCACAGCCTGAGAAAGCTTTTGGTGGTCACCTGGACAGATCCCTTAGTGTTTTTCAAAGATGAAGGATCCGGGAAGCTTTACTATTTCTTGCGATATGGGGAATGGAGTTGCTAGGAACGCCCTTTGTGATCTTGGGGCTAGTATAAACTTGATTCCATTGTCTATTTTCAAAAACTTGAACCATGGAAACATGAAGGGAACATCTACGACATTGCAATTGGCGGATGGCTCTACGACCATTCCCAATGGTTTTGTAGAGGATGTTCTTGTGACAGTTGAAAGATTCATATTTCCGGCGGACTTCTATGTGCTAGACATGGATGAGGATACAGATGTCCCACTCATATTGGGAAGACCTTTCCTATCAACCTTCAAGGGCGGTCATTGATGTTAATAAAGGGAAGCTAACCTTGAAGTTCAATGATGAGGAACTCCACTTCTCTATCCCAGAGTCTATGAAGCATCCTATGGAAAATGCTTCTTGTCATTCCATTGATGTAGTCGAGCATTGTATTCAAGAGGCTTTCGAAAACTCTAAAACTTCCTTCTTTTCTAGTAGCTATGAGATTCCTAATTATAATGAATTGCATGATGTTGATTATCTTGTTGATGATGTTGATTGTAGTGATGGAGAGATCCTAATGGAAATCAAAGAAGAGGAAAGCTCGTCTAAGCAAGAGGAGATGGAAAGAAAGAACAAGAAGGAAGACACAAAGAGTGCTTTGAAGCCTCTACCCGACCACCTCAAATACGTCTTCCTTGAGGAGAACGAGGGATGTCTAGTAATAGTATTTTCCTCTCTTAATGATGATGAACTTGCTAAGTTGCTAGTAGTACTTAAAAGGCACAAGTCGGCCTTAGGTTGGACCATAGATGATTTGAAAGGTGTTAACCCCTCTCTTTGTATGCATTGGATAAGATTAGAAGAGAATTGTAAACTACTAGTTCAACCTCAAAGATGAGTTAATCCTATTATTCAAGAGGTAATAAAGAAAGAAGTGCTTAAGTTGTTAGGGGCAAATACGGTATTCCCTATTGGTGATAGCCCTTGGGTGTCCCCTTTGCATGTTGTGTCGAAAAAGGGTGGAATGACCATAATCGAAACGGATAACAATGAAGTAATTGCCACTAGAGTTGCCACGGGATGGCGTGTATGTGTAGACTATAGGGAACTTAACAAAGCTACTTGCGAAGATCATTTTCCTTTACCATTTATGGATCAAATGCTTGATTGTCTTTGTGGTTATATGATTAGCGTTTAAGTATGCATGTATTTTACCTATTTTGTGTATTATTTTGTGTACTATAATGTATTGTTTAGCGTATTTATATATAATTTCACACTTTCTAATTAGTTATAAGTATTTATGTTTTCTATTTAAATAAGAAGCATATGTATAATTCAACCTAACCATTATGTCTATTGTATATTGTTGAGGTCTTAAGTGGAGTTATATTTATCCAAATTTTATGATATTGAACACCTAAGACAATGTACTAAATACTTAAGACACTTTAGTGATCCAATTTTACATGTTTGGATTGTATTTGTACTCATAAGTGAAGACTCCAATTCTGTCCAATGTTTGGACTCAAAACACATTTTTGTATTTGCACAATATCTGGAGCCTCACTAAACCAATTGAACCAATTCTAGTTTTATTTGATCACTAATTCGTTGCTCTACAACTTGTCTTCAGGGCTCAAGTGTTAAAAGTTCCGGCTTCAATGGTCAAAATGACAATCAATGCAGGGCTTCAGAATTCCGCCATCTCAGTACACATGTTGGGAAATAATTCACCATAATTCACACAAAAGTCCAATTTACACAAGACCAAATCCATTGGTTAGCCAAGAAATTCATCAAGACACAGTAGAAATATTAAAGGCGTTGATTTTGTGCAAGCTGAGATATCTGTTTTTCAATAGACCACCATAAATTCGCGGAGAAAAACAATCCAGTTTTACCAACTCCACTATTATGGTCATAAATCACAATCTAGAGATCCAATTTTGGAGATCTTAGACTCCTTGGAAAGCTAATCCAACGGCCTACAACTTTCATTCAGAAGTCAAGATGAAATTCAGACGGAAAGGGAAATTAAATTACTGATATTTACAGGCCACGTGAATTGGTTGCTAAAGTCTCCATGATTCACTATTTGGAGGCCTATATAAAGAGCCCTTTAGCAACCCTTGAAGGCATCCCATTTTCCTTGTAATTCTTCTATCTTAGTCTAGTATCTCTCTTAGAAATATGAGTTCTTATTGTATTAGTATGAGTAGCTAAATATTTTGCTAGAGTTAGGGATGAAGCTTTAGTAAAGTATTAGTAATGTTCTTGGTTATTCAATAAAGATTTTCAAAGTTTCAATCCTTTAGTCATTTAAAGAGTTTTTAAGAGAGGTTTTGATGTGTCATTACTTTGATTTGTTGTAGACTTATTGGCACAACAAATGCTTAGTTTTACATATCAACTATTGATTTTATAAACTTGTTCGAATTTCTAAAGGTACTTTTCAAAAGTATTATATGTGCTCAAAGTTATATCTTCCGATTGAAATCACTTGATTGTTAGATTTCGATTGAGTTATCAAAGATAACCAAGATCATAACTCTAGTATTTTTATCTAAAGTGGAATCCCGAAGCTCTAGTATTTTGTTACTTTATTTAAACCTCTCAACTAGATAATATCTTTTTTTTCCAAATCTCCCTGTGGTTCGACACTCGGTCTCCCAAGAAATTTTATTACTTGAAATCAACCTACACTTGGGTACGTAACTCTCAAGGAGCTATCATTATAGCTTCTATTATTTTCTTGATGGTTACTCCGGCTACAATCAAATGATGGTTGCACCGGAGGACCAAGAGAAGACAACATTCACATGTGCATATGAAATGTTTGCTTGGAGACGCATGCCCTTTGGGCTATGCAATGCTCCGACAACGTTTCAACGTTGTATGATGTCCATCTTCCATGGGTTGATTGAGCATATTATGGAGGTATTCATGGATGATTTTTTTCGTTTTTGGTGACTCATATGATTCTTGTTTGATTAACCTTAAAAGAGTGTCGATTAGGTGTGAAGAAGCTAACTTGGTTTTAAATTGGGAGAAATGTCATTTTATGGTGAAGGAAGGTATAGTCTTGGGGCACCATATCTCTTCTAAAGACTTACAAGTGGATCGAGCTAAGGTGGTTGCAATTGAAAAGTTGCCTCCACCCATCAATGAAAAGGGAGAAAGATCGTTTTTAGGGCATGCAAGTTTTTATAGGAGATTTATCAAATATTTCTCTAAGCTTTCAAAGCCATTATCTCGTTTACTTGAAAAAGATGTTCCTTTCATATTTGATGATTTTTGCTTGACATCTTTTAGGTTGCTAAAGGATGCCTTGGTGAGTGCACTCATTCTTGTCACACCAAATTGGGAAGAGCCTTTTATGCTCATGTGCGATGCTAGTGACTATGCAATGGAGGTCATGCTAGGCCAACTTAGAGATAAGAGGTTCCATGCCATCTATTATACTTCCAAGATATTCTCCTCAACCTAAATGAACTACACAACTACCGAGAGGGAGCTTCTAGCGGTTGTATATGCGGTGGAGAAGTTTCATCCCTATCTTGTGGGGATGAAAACCGTGGTTTATACGAACCATTTGACCATCAAGTTTCTTATGACCAAGAAAGACTCCAAGCCTAGGTTGATAAGATGGGTATTGCTCTTACAAGAGTTCGATCTTGAGATCTGAGATAAAAAAAGGGAGTGAGAATGTCATAGCCAACCATTTCTCAAGGTCTGTAAGAGGTGATGATGCAATGGAGGAGAAAGAAGATATTCTTGAATGCTTTCTGGATGAGAAACTCTTTCGATTGGAGGATACTCATATTTGGAAGGTGGGAGATGAAGGTCCTTGGTATACGGATTTTGCCAACTTCTTGGCAAGTGGAGCCATTCCTTATAGCATGAACTCTAACGCAAGGAAGAGATTCTACAAGGAGGTACGTAGGTATATTTAAGATGATCCTTATCTTTACCATAGAGGAGTGAATTCTTTGATTAGGAGATGTGTCCCTAATGATAAAATTGAAAGTGTGATCAACCATTGTCACTCACTACCTTGTGGAGGACACTTCGGTGCCACCAATACGGCCGCAAAAGTACTTCAATCGGGCTTCTATTCGCCCTCGATATTTAAGGATTGTCATATTTTTGTAGCTAGGTGTGATCGTTGTCAAAAGGTGGGTGGATTGTCAAAAAGGGATGAAATGCCCTTGAATGTGTTTCAAGAAGTTGAAGTGTTTGATGTTTGAGGCATTGACTTTATTGGACCATTTCCACTATCCCATGGTTTTGTCTACATACTTTTGGGGGTAGACTATGTTTTTAAGTGGGTGGAAGCAATCCCTACCAATGTGAATGATTCTAGGGTAGTCATGGAGTTCTTGAGGAAGAACATGTTTGCTAGATTTGGTGTGCCTCGTTCCTTGATTAGTTCTTGAGATAAATACACTCGACCTGAAGCTGATCCCTGAAGAGCCTGAAGCCCGTCAAAGATGATCCTAAAGAATCCCACAGATATTGTTCCTACTAAGTACCCTAAGCATACTCAGGACAAGACTTACTCAGTGAAGGAGGAAGTAGCCTGAGTAGTCAGACTGAGTGTTCGTCTACTGACACTCATATAGACCTGATGAAAAGCCTACTGAAGCAATGGGAATTGACATTTATGTAAACACCTGAGGACAAAAGGAATGTCAGCAGCTCTGAATAAGACAAACATTTGACATGAGTATAGTGAAAGACACTTAGAGTTTTAAATGTACGAGGAAGCATGAAGTCACATCAAGAACTAGCTGTTTTAACGGAGAGCCAATCAGATGTTGACAACGCATGTACGGAGTCTGCGCTGCATTTATTATTCCTCAGAACTGCAGGCGGCGACCACAGAGCTTCCCTTTTAAGCATTGGGAAATGTCAATCAAGTACAAGCTGGCCTGCATCTACCTAAAATAGGAAGATTCGAAAGGATCTCCTCCAACTGATCTATTTTGAATCTCCCTATAAATACAGAAGACCTTGCAGCCATTAAAGGTTACGGGAAATTTCCAAGCGATTGAAATCTCCAGATTCAAAGTGCTCAAAGCATACTTCAAACAACACTCTGCAATTTAAATTTCCTTAGTGTTGTAGTAGGAATCATATCTGTATTTTGCTTTGAGTGATAATCCTTATCCTTAGCTTTGTTTTGTTAGCAAGGATTATCACACCCTTAGTTGGAACCCAAAAAGCCAAACCCCTCAATTGTGAGAAGGTTGGTGAGAAGGACTGAGACTTGTAAAACGCCCAGGGGTCGAGTTCCTTAGAGAGGAAAGAGGCTATCCGTGCACTTGGGCACATTAAAAACAAGTACCAATCCTCAGTGGAGAGGATTGCTTCCTGTTAAATCAGGTCGTAGATGTAGGAGTTGGTTATCTCCGAACCACATTAAACCCCCCTGTGTGCTAATTTACTTTATCGTTCAGGATCATAACTGTCATCTTTATAAACTGAACATTCAACATCATTTTACAAAGTCATGAGGAATCAATTCTCCTGAGCATTAACTTGTGCACCAGCCTTAACAACTATTTCTAAGCAAAACGGAAACCCAGTTTTCAGGACATAAAACGAGTAGAAACTTAAGGGCGTACTTCCGCTCGTAACTCTAGCTTACTGAGATAGCTATCCAACTGACTAGTTGCTTAAGCGGTCAATAGGTGGGTTATCTTTAATGAACTTCCGAGAGCACATTACTCAGAACTCAGCCTATCTGTCTCCAGACTTATCAGTCCCTACTGTCCCTGAGACCATTAGATCAGTAAGAACCATTAGGACCTTCCTGAATGGGTTTTGTAAGAGTATTTTCCAAAAGTTTGGAAAATCTAACATTAGTGTATTCCCCCCATACACTGATTATTCTCGTTTCGGGACCAACACTTTCTCTTTGGACTTTTGAGAGTCCTCTATCCCTTCCAGGGCAGTGTTAGCCAAAATAAGGATAGAAGATTACATACCTTCCTCATGATCAGAGGACCCTATCAGCTGAGGATGGAGTGGTTGAGTTTTCAGTGTGTTCTGAGCTGCTGCTGCTCATGGCTTTGCTCTCCACTATAGCCTGTTTAACCAGCTTCCTCCTTTTCTTCTCCATTTCTTGTTCCTTGTGACACTTCATTTTTCTCACTGGGTTTCAATGCTATTTTCTTCAGTTCCACAGGGGGGCTATCATCAGAGGACTCCATTGAGTCAATAGTAGGCTTACTCCTTGTATCTTCCTTCCCCCCTTGAAGGTGCAGAGACATCAACCTTCATCTTTTCCAAAAATCTTCTCTGAGTTGAACAAGATGTTGGACTTGTTCTAGGGTCTTGAATCAGGGAATGGGTATCTCAAATTCAACTTCTCCAAAATTAAACACACCTTGGTAGCATAACACAGCTTATGCTCAATAATAAGCATCCCTTTCACATCCTTCATTTTATTTCGTTCATCTATGAGATTAGAGATGAAGAAGGAGCGCCAGTTGAACCTTGTTCTCCCACTGGTGTGTACAATGGCAACCATTAGCCTTAGCTTCACCTTACTGACCTGCTCTATGCTTCCCTGGTTTGTAAGGAGGCATTTCCCAACAATCTCCACCAAAATTTCGAACTCAGGTTTGAGCAACTTTTTGTTAAGATTTGGAACATAGGTCTCCTTTTTCTTAGTAATGGCTAAAAGAAACTTCTCTTCTTCGCCAGCCATGAAGGTTTCAGGGTTCAAACCCTCATTTGGCAGCCCTAAGAAGTCATTGAGATCTTCCTGTTTAAGTACAAACTTGTGTTTGTGTTGCACTGGTCCAGTACCAATATTTCTCTTCTTATTCTTTCTAGTTTCCCTTTTCTCCATCATCACAACAGACCTGATTGAGGTTTTGCTCTTCTCCATCTCCACAAAGAACTCAAGAACATGCTTGTCATAACATTTTTTTGGGCCATTTGACAAGAACTTCTTTAGCCCAGCATCCTCAACATATTCTAGGGCTTTTCTTATGTGGTAAAGGTTAGGGTCAGAAAGGACTTTGGGCTGATTGAAACACACAATGGGTTCATACCATAAATTGTTACTCTTGGAGAGTTCTTTGAAGTCAATAAAAATTTCTTGGGCCATTGTGAGTCTATGAGTAAGGGTAGTATAAGGCTGAGGAGGTTAAGGTTGATGAAATAGTAAGCGTTCGTAGGGTAACTTGTGAGTAATTATATATTGGCAATCAAGGGTGGAGATTAATTTGAAGATAAATTAATCTATGGTTGAGAAGAAAGTAATAATTAGGAAGATAAATTGATTTGTCTTCCCAATTTATTTTGTAAGGATTACCAAAAGTGGCAAGTTGGATGAACAGAGATTAAGGGTCAAGATTTAAAGAAATGGCGGTTAAAATCTTGTCTTTTCACGAGAATACTTTTCAATTCATCCCCCAAGAAATTATTGTGCACTTACTATCGCATTTAATGCGGTTCAAACATTTTTTCCAATAAAGTAACTGTCAGTCAGGTGAGGTGGAGCGGTTGACAGGCTAGTTGACTTTATCAGAGGAGTTTAGTGTCAGTGGACCCAGTTCCTTATCAGTAGGGTTGAGTCATCAGTGGACCTATCTATTCTTCAGGGGAGTTAGATCTGTCAGTGGACTTAAACAATCTTGTTGGTTGGTTTCCCATTGAGTGATGTCGTATGTTGTGACCTGACATTCCTCCTTACTGAAGTTGCCTGATCTTTTGAAATAGCCTGAATGACTTAATTCCCTGCTTCAGGATCTACTAATCCCAATTCCATAGACAACTCATGAAACCTTCCTTCTGCCAGAGGTTTTGTGAGTATATCTGCTCTTTGTTTGTCAGTATGGATTTTCACAAGACAAACATCCTTCTTCTCCACATGGTCTCTTATGAAATGATGTCTGATATTAACATGTTTGCATCTTGTGTGAAGTACAGGGTTCTGTGATATTGCAATTGCACTGTTGTTATCACAGAATATTGGTACTTCATTTGCTTGAACTTTGTAGTCCTTTAGTTGCTGCCTTATCCATAATATCTGAGCACAGCAGCTTCCAGCTGTCATGTATTCAGCCTCAGTGGTGCTGGTTGCAACTGAGCTTTGCTTCTTTGAGTTTCCAAGAAATTGACAGGTGCCTATGGTTGATTTCCTGTCAATTTTGCATCCTCCATAGTCAGCATCTGAGTAGCCTGTCAATTCAAAGTTATCATCAGAAGGGTACTAAAGTCCCATATTTAGAGTGACTTTCTAGTATCTGAGGATCTTCTTGGTGGCTTCCAAGTGGCTCTTCTTAGGATTGGCCTGATATCTGGCACAGATCCCTACTGCATATGTGATGTCTGGTCTGCTTGTAGTAAGATAGAGCAGAGAGCCAATGATTCCTCTGTAGGTAGTCTGATCAACTGTTTCACCATCTTCATCAAGATCAAGCTTGGTGTTGGTGTTCATAGGTACCTTGACCACCCTACTTGAACTGCAACCAAACTTTTGAATGAGCTCCCTTGTATATTTGGCTTGATTGATGAAGATTCCTTCAGTGGACTATTTCACTTGCAGTCACAGGAAGAAATTCATTTCTCCCATCATGGACATCTCAAATTTGCCCTTCATGAGTTGTGAGAATCTTGTGCATAAATCCTCATTTTGAGATCCAAAAATGATATCATCTACATATATTTGAACAAGTAGAATATCATCTCCATGAGATATTCTAAAAAGTGTTATGTCTACACTTCCTTTGGTGAATCCATGGTCCAAAAGGAATTGTGACAGAGTGTTATACCAACCTCTTGGGGCTTGCTTTAGGCCATACAAGGCCTTCCTAAGCTTGTATACTTTGTTTTCTTCTTCAAACCCAAGGGCTGCTCCACATAGACTTCTTCATTCAGTACACCATTGAGAAATGCACTCTTAACATCCATTTGATAGAATTTGAATCTTTTGTTGGTTACATAGGCAAGGAATAGCCTGATAGCTTCCAATCTTACCACTGGAGCAAATGTTTCATCATAATCAAAGCCATTAACTTATGAGTACCCTTGGCCACTAGCCTGGCCTTGTTTCTGACTATGACATCATTCTCATCCTTCTTGTTTTGAATACCCACTTGGTTCTAATGATGTTTGCATGATTGGGCCTCTTGACTAGCTCCTACACTTGATTTCTGGTGAATTAATTTAACTCTTCTTCCATAGCTATGATCCAGTTTGGATCCTTTAATGCTTCTTCGATTGTTTTGGTTTCCTGTGCTGATATAGAACAACAAAAAAGCACTTTCACCATGAAAACTTCTTGTTTTGACTCCTAGATTAGGATCTCCTAGAATTTGGCTGACAGGGTGGTCTGTCAACTAAGTTCTCTTGGTTTGTCCTCTCTCAGGGGGGTTGATCTTTGGGATTACACCCTCTCCTGAGATTAAGTCACTAGATGGAAGTAGATTAATAAGATCAAGAGATAGCACAGAGGGTAGGATGCCTGAGTCATCATTCATGGTAGTTTCAAAGTTGTCAGCATAGTCAAGTCTAGCTTCCCCCTGAATGTTAGACTCAGTTTCTGTCGCAGTTTAGTCAGCTTCTTCATTGACAGGTGTTACCTGAGGAGCTGTGATGGTGTCATTCAGCTCATTATTTTCATTGTCTTCCTTAGGTTGGTTGATTTGTAGGGAGCTATCTCCTGGTTTCCTTGTATCTAGACTGTCCCATGTTGGTAGGTAGGCATCCACATATTTCATAAGGACTTGTCTAGACTCAGACTAGTCATTTTCTTAGTGATGTCCTTAGTGGCCTGCCATTTTCTATACTCAAATGTAGATTCATCAAATACAACATGGGGTGTTCTTCCACAACAAGTGTCCTGAGATTATATACCCTGAATGCTCTACTGATTTGGAAATATCCAAGAAATATTCCTTCATCAACCTTGCTATCAAAGGTTTTTAATTGACTCTTACATCCAAATACATGAAAATAGGATACCTGAAGTTTTCTACCATTCCAGAGCTCATAAGGTGTTTTGCCATGAGATTTGGTGAGCATTGACCTGTTCCGAGTGTAACAAGTTGTGTGAATGGCCTCTGCCCAGAACCTTTTAGGAATTTGAGCATCAACAAGCATGGTTCTGACAGCCTTTTTAAGTGTCATATTCCTTCTTTCTGCCACTCCATTTTGTTGAGGAGTTCTTGCAGCTGAGGTCTCATGGGATATACTTGACTCATTGCAAAAGTTAGTTATAATAGAATTGATAAACTCAGTACCTTTGTCAAACCTTATCTTTACAATAGACAGGCCCTTTTCATTTGACAGCTTCCTTAAGAGTTCAGGTAGCCTTGGAGATGATCTTGGCTGAGAGTAATTATACTGAAAGTTGTTCCTCGTATTCCTTTGAGACATATTTCTCCTTTGGGAATAGGATTTATTGGTGTGAGGATTAGGAGGTGAGTAAGCTGTTCTAGCCTTTTCCACGGGCCTACTTGGCATTACTACCTCCATCTGGGTTTCAGCAGACCTTTTTACCCTTATCTTGTGTCTTTCTGGGATTCTCAGTAGACCTAAGAAACACTCTCTCTCCACTGCTAGTAGATACAGTATTCAGAAAACCTTCTGAAAAGGTTGATGGGAGGGATCCTATCCCATGTCTATTGTCAGTGCTATTTTGCAGGCTCAGAATTTCCTCTATTGCAAGAGGGGGTTTATTCAGGGCCTCAATCTTTCTTAATAGACCCTCTTCAGATTCCTTCAGTATATTTACATTACTGATGAGAGTTTTGATTTGAATTACCAGCTTATTGTTCTCAGAAGCTAGTTTTAGCTAGTCATCAGTAAGTCCCCTTATCAGATCATCCTTTCCACTGAGCTGACTTTTGAGTGTTTCCACTTCATTTGACAGGGCAATGGTATGGGAGGCTGAAGCTAGGTCTGCTTCATTTCCAAATTCAACTAGTCTTGAGTTCTTAGAAGCTAGGTTCTTGTTTTCTTCCTCAAGAGTGAGGTATGCCTCTTGCAGCTTGGAGAAATCAATCATCAATTGTACTAGAGAGAACTGAAGGTTGAGGTCCCCTGCTGACTCTGAGCTGGGCTCAGGTGAGTGTTCTACTAATTGATAGGAGTTAGATTGTACCACAGGTTCTTCTGTGGCCATGAGGTACAGATCATCATCACTACTGTCTAAGAATATCTCATTAGATGAGCTTGTAGCTTGTTCATCTTCACCTACCATTGCTCTTCTTTCTAGTCTTATGTCTCTCCTTTCTTTCCTTGGCACTCAGTTGAGGGCAGTCATATTGGAAGTGCCCTGTCTTTTTGCACTGGTAAAATTTCTTGGAGTCATCATCTCCTTCATTGTCCTCCTTATCTTTTCTTCTGGAGGATGGTTTTGAGGATGATTCTTCTTCCTTCTGATAGTATCTCTTGTATTTCCCAAATCTGGAATCCATTTTTTTAAACCTCCTGGCCAAGAGGTTCATTTCTTCCTTTAACTCAACCTTACTTTGAGACTTGCATGGCTTGCTTGCTTTCTTGACTTTGGATGGTTCAGCATCAGAACTGTTTGCCTTGAATGCCACTCCTTTCTCAGATGAGGAAGGCTCTTCTGTGGCTCTTTTCCTATTAAGGTCAAACTCATAGGCCTTCAATTATGAAAACACCTGCTGCATAGACATGTTAGATAGGTCCTTGGTGTTTTGCATCATGACAGAGTAGACATCCCATCGGGGGGTAAGTCCCCTGAGTAATTTGAGAGCAACTTCTCTCTTGGTATACACTTTTCCAAGGGAGTTGATCTCATTCATGATGTCAGTGAACCTGCCACCCAATTGATCAATAGTTTCATTTTATTTCATTGAGAATTGTCCATATTTTTGAATAGCCACTGATAATTTATTTTCTTTAATCTTATCAGTGCCTTCACACATGAGAGCCAAAGTATCCCATATCTCTTTTGCAGTAGTACAATGGACAACTTTTCCCATGGCAGAGTCAGGTATGGTTGTGTATAGTATGTTCATCACAATGAAATTGAGGTTATGCCTCTTTCTTTCATCAACAGTGAAGTCATCTTCATCTTTAGGCCACTCATCTCTAGGATCAGCTATAGTTGAAGTTGAGTTCCTAGGATTTGTAGTCATAAAGACAAATGGACCTCTTTCTTTCATCAACAGTGAAGTCATCTTCATCTTTAGGCCACTCATATCTAGGATCAGCTATAGTTGAAGTTGAGTTCCTAGGATTTGTAGTCATAAAGACAAATGGACCTCTGGTAATTACTCTAAGCATTTCATCTTGAACACAGGCTAGGTAAGCCCTCATTCTGATTTTCCAGAAATCATATCCTTCCACAGAAAACTGGAGTAATTTGTGGTGAGACATATGGTTGAGTGGGTTGGTTCCCATATTAGTGTCTGAGCTTCCCACAACATTTGTTGTTGTTGCTCCTGTGGGTGCATTCCCTGTGTTGACAGATCTTTCTACATGAGTAGACATCTTGACAGGGTAGTTAAATAGATCATTTCAAATGACCACTTAAAATAACAAAGCAGGGGTTCTAGTTGGTCCCAGATAGACAATAACAGGTGTATGGGGGGTGAATACACTTGTGTGTACACATTTTAGGATAAAACCAATTTACACAGTGTACTTAAAAAGCACAGGGGACTAGATTATAACAACAGTGGACTTGAAGGTCCCTGACAAGTGATCTGTGATTTTAAAAGCAACAAGTTAAGTTGGCAATGGATTAAAATTATCACCCTTGACAAATAGCACAACTCACTCAAAAAATAAAGCAGTAAGGACACAGAGGATTTATAGTGGTTCGGAGTTAAACTCTCCTACATCCATTTTCCCTGATTTAACATGAGAATTCCTTAACTTAGAAATTCCTTGATTTAGAGTGTCAAGGTGCACTGATCAAGAGCAAGCTTTTGTCTTGATCTCTAGGATTTTCCCTGAGTCCTAATCCTCTCAAGATTTCAGACTGAGAACAACTCATCTTACTTTCTTCCTACTCTCTGCCTTAGACCTTTACAGTTTGAAGGTTTTGAGTGTTCTAACTAGTGTTGAGATAACCCTTTTACAATGGAGATTGATATCTAGGTTTGAGCTATCTCAGTAGGCTTCTAAGATATTATTGTGTAAGCCTAATACAATGTTGAGCTCTAAAAGTGCAAGCACTTGGGAAACAAGTGTATTTTCGAGTGCTTTGTGAATGATCTTGGAGAGCTTGAATTCAGATATGTTTGTTTCCTTCCCGTGCTGATCTTCTTCTTCAACTTATGCATTTATAGACATAGTTTGAAAGCTATCCGTTGGAGAAAAAGATTTCAAACTATGCTATTTTGATAGTCCAACGTTCTTAAAAAAAATCTTCTTCAGATTTTAGGTAGTCAATTCTAAGCATTAAATGCTGAAAGCTCATTAAATGTCTGCTTAGAATTAATGCAACTGCCTTCGAAGAATGTGTCATCCTAGGTTGTTGGTTACTTCTGAACATGGTACCGATAGGACAGTCTGAATGTGTCAGGTCCGTACACAGGTGGCAACTTCTTATTGGTCTTCTTTTGAATGTTCCTCAAACTAGTCAAACGGCTATAATAAAGTCCACTGTCACTTTCATCAGGTGACTTAGAACATTTCTTTCGTTGCATTTCACACTTCATTTAAGTGTTGCAATAACCTTCATTATTGTAGTGGATGCATTTAAAAGTCAGGCTGCTTGCACTCAGGAGAGTTCCTTAGGTTACTTTGGACTTAGTCTTCTGAGGTGTTTTTCTCCAGAGGTGGGTGTATTTATCATTTCTTCATTAGGCTAGTTGAGCAATACAAGCGAGTTCTGTCTTCAGGTAGCCTGTCTTTGATTTACACTAGCTTTTCTTCTAGCCTGATATTATAACTTAGCCTCCTAAAAATTAGGCTTATCTTCTAAATTTTTACAACTCCTTTTACATTAGTTTTAAGGGATTTTGGGATTACATCAAAACATTTACTCAGATCATTTCCTAACACATCAAGACATAATTCACAAAGTTCAAACATTAACAATTAATTTAAAATTTAATAAATATCTCCAAACTCTTAAATCTTCTATATTAGATCATTTCTTTGACAATGATAAAATATCTTATTTCATTTTAGTATCAACATTATCATAATCTGAAGCATGTAAAAGTATAAATTAGTAATTATTTTAATAAAAATAAATTATCTATGAAATAAAAATATTACTAACAACGAGTTCAATGTTAACTTTTGGTCGTAAGTTTTAATTAAGGTAAAAATTAGTAATAGTTTAAGTTAATAATTAATAATTTAATAAGTTTGTTCCCTTTTTCGTTTGTTGGATAAGAATTTACTAAGTAGATTACCTTTTTCAATTTAATATAAATTATACAATTAGGTAAATAATTAATAAATAAAAATTAAAAAAATTAAGCGGGCTAGCGGGCTAGCCCATTTAACCCACGGGCTAAATGGTCCGGGAAAAAAAAAACCCGATTTTAAATGGTCCGCTATATGCTCGGACCTAACCTGTAATTTTCAGGGCTAAACGGGCTAGCCCGCCGCCCTTTTAACATCTCTAGACGTGTGAGATACCAATAAAAAAAACATTAAGGTGGTGATTGGTAGGCAATATTAGGAGTTATAAATTTTGTAAGTAAAATCAATATAATGTTATTTGGTAGGATGTAATAGAAAGTTACATAAAATTAGTCCTAAAAAATAATCTCATTTGGTAGGGCATAATATAGAGATAGAAAAAATAATTTCATTTGGTAGAGTGTAATATGTAGATATATAAGAACAAAAGTTACTATTCAAGTCATACAAAAATTATAAGGTGGAAATGGTGATATAATTTATTACATTGTGAACAGTGAAAATGGTGTAATATGACCTCTTCTTTTACAGGGTCGGCCATATAAAAAATGGGTCAGCATAAAATTTATAATCCCTACCAAACAAGATAAATCAATATAAAAATTCATATTATATCGATAATATACCCTACCAAACACCACCTAACCGTAAAATAGAGAAAAGAAGAGCCGACTATGCAAGTGAAGAGAAGAGCGGAACTGAGTATATGTAAGTGAAGAGAGGAGAGGAGAGGAGTTTATATCATGTATATAAGGCAATATATGTATAATTGACACCAAATAATGATAATGGAGCCAAATTAGGCAGTCAAACTTGACATACCCACGTGAAAAATAAATTGATTTGGTCTACTCAGGCACGCCGCACAAGAAGGTATCCAATGCTAATACTGGATACAGATCTTCTGCTGGGAAGTAAAATCAGCAATTGGTGATGGGGAATAAAAAGTTGGCGTGTGGATAACTATTTCTCCTTTTTAACTCATTATCATGGTAGATAAAAAAATTATGACTTGATCAAAACCTGAAAAATAAAAAAAATATATTAATAATACGCCAGCGTTTTACTAGGGCACCATTTGCTAATTTTATTACCCAGCAGATGATCCATCCCTAACTAGTTTAGTACACCCAAGGAAGAAAATATCGCGAAATATCGTGGATATATCGCGGATATATCGCAAATTTTGAGTATGCGATATGGATATTGGGGTGCAATGTATTTTTTACAAAGTATCGTGGATATATCGCAAAATATCGATATCGATATCGATATCGGTTCACTCGTAGTACAAAATTAATTGAAAATCGGGAAATATCGCAGATATATCGCAAAATATCGCACTACATAAAAAATCGCAATTTTTTCTTTTTCTATATTTTTATACAATTTTCAAATGATAATTTTTTTTTTGTGATTGTATATTCTTTCATGGTTTTATTTTTATACATATAATTTTTTTATTGGGCACTGATCATAGTGATATTTCTCAAGATTCATATGCTTCTGACACACATTCGAGTTCACAATTTGGTTGGAATACTCGAAATGTGTTTCAGCATCAATTTTCATATCAACAAATTCATTAGGTTAGTGCACACTATCCAATCTATGGTGAAACAGTTGGAAGCGATAGAGAAACATATGAATGACATGTGCATAAGTATATGCAGGATTATTCTAATGCAATGAGTTGGTATCAATATTATTTGGACAAAGATGGGATTCCATCTTCTACATTTGAACTTCATAGGTCATCATTTTGGTACTAAATGTATTGTATCATGTAATTCAAATCATCTTTTATTGTTTATGTATTATACTATTAATTAATTAATGCCAGACAATGATTATATAGTCCATTATCTATTTATTTGCTTTAAACATGTCAATTTTTTTGTGATCTTAAATGAAACATATGGATAATAACATGCTATAATAATCCCTAAAATTTCAATAAAATTTCCGTTATTTTTCTATTTTTTTTGCGATATCGATATGCGATATCGATATATCCATCGATATTTCCGTAAATTTAAGGTTGCGATATTACTTGCGATAGCGATATTTTCATCCTTGAGTACACCCCACACTCTCTTCCCTATTTTGATAATTGTTCTGAAATATTCCCATATAAATAAATTTGCCAAATCTTCAACCATAATTAATTAATCCAATCTTGTAGCGGGAAGAAAGCCTTCAAATTTTCTGCTTCCCGCCAAATGGCAAGCCTGCCTGGCCAAATAAAGCATTAATTAGAATTTATAACATAAAAATCGAAATCCATAGTCTAATAAACCTCCCAAATATCAGCTGCATCAAAAACCCGCTATGGCAGAGCAACAAGAAGAAGAAGAAGAGAACACGACGGCCATGGACGAGCTACACAAGCTCGAGATCCCCACTCGCCGAGTGAAGAACATAATGAAACTCGATAAGGACATTAACAAGGTCAACTCCGAAGCCCTATTTCTTGTCGCTTCCTCCACCGAGCTTTTCCTCCAATTCCTCGCTGAGAAATCGGCGTCTGTCGCTATCGAGAAGAAGAAAAGAACTGTAAGGATCGAACATATACGAGTCGCGGCCAAACGACACCGTCCGACGGCTGATTTTCTGCTCGATTCTCTCCCGATGCCTCCTCAGTCTTCCGAACAAAATCCTCCGAAAAAGGCAACTAAATCTCGCCCACATAAGAAGCGTGTTCCTTTCGCCACTCGTTCAATTGACGCTTTCTTTCAGAAGTTCAGTTAGGTTTTTGTTGATGCTTTTGGTTTTTTGATTGTGAAGGATGTAAAATCGTTGAAGAAATGATTTCTGGTGGTCGACGTATCTATAATATGCTCTTCAGTCTTTACCAATCCTTATAATTTTAATCTGAAATGCTTTATTTATGTCTCGTTATTAGCATCCACTGTTCGTTGACACTGAATTATTATGTTGTGGTCTTTCAATTCTGAAAATAAAAAACTAGAAATGCTCTTTTATTCATTTGCATTAATTATGAAAGGGGGGAAACTGATGATACAATTCTAATTAATTATTCACTGAACTCAAATATCCTAAGGTGAGAAGGGGCCAGAAAATGATGAGACAACTGAAATTGCGTCTTCTCTAATTTGATGAGGGAATCCTTTTTGATTGTATGCCCTTTGCCCCTGTGTTTTCTTTCTCCCCCTTGTGAAAGATAACTCTTGAGATGGTGAATTGATGCTGTTTGGTCCCAGAGAAAGTTTTCTATTAAGAGGACTTGCGCTGCCATAGCCTCCATTCGAGCTTTTGTCGGAAAGCCGCCTACTACTGGTGCCTGGCCTTGATCCGAAGGGGCCTTCATGCTCAGGTACTGCTTTACTTTGTGCCTTCTTCTGTTCCTGCATTAAAGATGCAACATCATATATTAAGGTTAGAACTAGTCCTCTAAACATATAAAGGTGAGTGCATTTTGAACTAATGACTGAGAATACAAAAGCACTGAAGGCAAGGCAATCACCCTCTGTCTGTGTTTTTCCTCTTCCTTTTCATTCATCAACATATTGTACTCTTCAAGCATTGCTAGTAGAGGAACCTGAAATCCGAAAAGTTCTCTTCATAAGAATGAGCCAAAAATATGTATGGTCATATAATAACAAAAGCTAGAAAATGAAGTGTCTCAATTCAGCAAATGCAGTCAGAAATTTACTTGTTCGTTATCAATTACAGAGCAATCCTATAAGTCCACATAAATCAGTATATCTTATTATTGATAAATTTAGGTCTGCTGAAAACATATGGATGTTGTATTGTTATTAGACGTCCCAGTTTAGATTAAAGAAGTATTTTGTGGCATTGCTGTGCCAGAAGGAGGATAGCTATACTGATTCGATATACTCTAAAGATGCCCTTGGTACAATATTGGCGATCCTACAAAGATACAACATCAGTGATTGCCTTTTACTGATCTCATCTTTTATGGAATTGACCCCCTTTGACTGTACAAGAATTATCATCTATCATTATAAACTCCAAAATATGATTTTAACCTTTTCTAAGCAATCTTTAGCTAATCCTTTCTTGTCTGTCATCCCTCGGAAAATATATTTAGACCTAGTTTGCTTTAATGGATAGGATTGATAAATAATTATCCTTTCTTCATGGGATAATTGATTCAATCTTTTTCCATGTAACAATACATAATAAAATTTTATCATGGGGCAATGTCACATAAACCTAACATAGGATAAATGGGATGAAAATATCAATCCCTCCTAATCCAACAAGGTAAACTTACATGAACTATCATTGTATAATAAATAAAAGTGTACCTCATCGTACAAGAAAACTTTTTTTCTTTCTTCTTCCCAGCACTTGGTCTTGGATAACAGCAATTCCACCAAAGCTGTCAGAAAAATGAAATGTATATGTTGATACGGGGTTCTTTTAACTCATCTCTATTTTACTAATAGATTATGGTTCATTTATAAGTTCTACATGAAGATGACCTTTTTAGAAAATATGGACAATAACTATTAACCTGGTATCTTGTTGACCATCACTCTAGCTCTCTCTGCTCTTTTAAGGTTCTTGTGAGCACCTCTGCTAACCGAATAGCGGTTTTCATCCTGAAATAAAAAGTTAATAGCTAAACTTTTCTGGAAGAGAGAAAATGCTCAGCATATTTAATTTCCTTAAATGAACCAGAGATGAATCTGACCCTATTATACTCTTCCAACCAGCGCTCCTCATCACTTGCCAATATCCATTTTTCAACCTTCTCCATGATAACCTTCCGGCTAGCAGCCTCTTCTTCAGCTCTTGATATCTGTTCATCCATACTTGTGAGGAGATCGGCGTGGTCAATCTCCCCTTTAGTGTATTTGTATGAGTATAAATCATTCCGAGATACCATAAATAATTAAGCAAAGAAAATTATTTTCAAGACTTATTCTAACCAGAGTTTATTTGGTCAATTATTTTTTCCATATCTGATCTTGAAGGTATTTCCATGTGTGATCTCCTACAGATCTCCTCAAGCTCTATTTGTTTTTTGAAGAAGAACTCTTTCATCTTGCTTGCCTTTAACTGATCTAGCCTCTTAACTTCCGTCTCAGCCTTGAAAAATTTGCAGGCAAATAATGGTTTTATAAAAATCTAAATGTGTACAAAGGTTCTGGATGGATGCATTCAAACCTGCTGCACTATGTCAGGAGTAAGGCTTCCAGGAGTGGATATCCCTGCTGATGCTATTGATGATAGACTGGTGACGTGGAAAAATTGTTGACGATCTTCATACGGTGTATCCATGAGACTCCACAAATTGGACAGCGTTTTACCAAGTTGTTGAAGCTGAATCAATCAGATCAACGAACCAGAGTTCAGATGCTGGCATTTGAGGTGAAATTAGCCTCTAACAGATTATATTTTTCATGTTGAGTTGCATTATGGGCTTGTCTGCTTGATGTTATAAATGACGGTGGTATTGTTTCACTATTCTACCCAATTTGGTGTTTGCTTCGCAATGTTCATAATCTTACTAGCCCGTTATAATACAAGACCTGGTTTGGGTAGTCTATGTTTGTGGTTATTTTGGATCCAGTCTCGTACATGGAATCCAGAATAGCAGTTCACTTTATATGTGGAAACCCATTTATACCCATTTCTAATATTGGGGGCAAAGGTGGAACTCTTGTACTGAGGGTATAGTAGTCTAAATATTTCAACAAATTATAATACTAACTACTAAATAATAAAATTGATTTGTAATCCCTAAAATTATGTATTTTTAATATCTGCAAATAAACAAGATATTGATGCATTATCCAGTGTAACACATTCCAAAATAGTGTATCATTGACCATCATCTATAGCAAATGAATCCTAAATATTCAATATCTGTCCTGGGATTGTCAAAACCAGTTCCCACTTGAATGAAATTGCACGAGTTTATTGAGACGCACCTTGTCAAGCCGTGTTTGCTTTTCTGATTCTAGTGATTTCACTGTGCTCTCAAGTTTTTCCAGAATAGCATCACTAATGTTCTTTGATAATCCGGACAATTCGTTTAAGCTTGGATGCACTTTGGTGATAATCAGTGAGGAATCCATTCCTAAAGTTGCTGATAAATTTTTGATTGTGCTTATATAATTTTCCACCCTCTGTAACCTGTCACTCTTTGTATGCAAAAGTACAATTAAAATCAGTATTCTAATGTTTTACGTAGACCTAAATAACACATACTTATTCATACGTTGGTACCTTCTCACTGTGAAGTCTCTGAAGCTCATTCTGTTGCTCCTCAAGTTTTTTTAGTGATAGATCATTTTCGTCAACACGAACAGATGATGAATCATTATACTCTGTTCGACCTGCAATCTCTGCAGATATTTTATGAATTTGCCCTTTCACCACACGGAACTGCTTTACTCGTTCTTCTTTCCTCAACTGCATCTCTCTTAGTGCTGGTGTAATCGAATTTAGCTGCTCTTTCAATGTTCCTGCCATTCTCTCTGGCTGTCACGAATGAAAGGTTACTCGATTAAAACAAAATTTAGTTCACATTTGTTTAAGCATTTCTAATGCAAAGCCTGAATTAGTCACACGTATGTCACTAAATTTACTAGCATGCATCATTTCATATACTCATAGTTTCAGACTTCCACAGCAGAAAACATTAACAAACATATTTAAGGCAAACACTTCTATACATCAGTTGCACAGTACAATTCAAGTGCATTTTTTGATAGTATTAGCTGTTTACTAAGAAGGTATTAGTTTATCTTTGTTAGATGTTTTATCAGAACATTATTAGTTATTTCGTTGAACAATATTAGATGTGCACGGCCCAAGTGATGCACCCAAATGTTAATTCATTTTCTAATCTCTAGTTATATTTACTACGTGTATTTCCTTGACCAGGTCCAACAATGGCATTAAATTATTTTCCTCATTTTTGGGCATTTGTGTTCTACAATGATGCCTGTGCTCTATTGGTATTGGTCTTTCTATTGACTACAATAGTTAATGACCATTGTTCTATGATCAATAGCTTAAAAAAGAGATGCAATGTTACTCGTCCAGGGAGTGATCTTTCTCCAAGTGACAAAAGAAGATGAGTAAATTCAGCCTCAGATCCTGCAAGTTGCTGATGTAAACAAGCTCGTGATATGTTTGCAGTGTCGACTTTCCTTCTATAAACTTCGAGGCACTCCTGCTCAAGTTCCAGCAGAACCTTCTCCCTTTCAAAATGGTCTTCTCCTACTTCATCCCATATAATCTGCTATACATCACAAGTTATATATCAGGTAAACATATTCATCACATTGCAATACATTACAACTAGGGAAAAACATGGCATTATAAGTTTTGTGATTTCATGCCTGTAATTCTTGTAGCAAGTAACCGCATGATGTCTCCAACAGTGCTGAACTTCCCATCCCGTTTAGTTTTTCGAAGGATCCCATCCAGAAAATCCCTTCATACGGGAAACAAAAGGCGAATTGCGCTTGTAAAATGTGTGTTTTAGTAGAAGCAGCTAGTGTTTAGGGAGAGGAGTTTTAAAGTAGAGAGATGGAGGGGCCATGGCATGGATAGTAAGGTGGGAGTGAATATTAGCTTAAAAGATAAGGCTTCAGATTAGATCAGAGGTGGGTGACAGTGAAACTTTAGGTTCAAGTGTTCTTCCATCAAGGTTGTAACATATAATAAGTTCATGTGATTTTGATTCTTCACTGCTTTAACCAAGACTTGATTCCCAAGCAAATTCTTAAAAAGGTGATTAAATTTAAAGTCATCATATGTGCTGTGGGAATCTTTTGTACCCAGGGAGTAATAGGTTTCAAACATTCCCTTCTAAATTATTATCTCCAGAATCACTACTAACCCATTTCTCGATTTCATTTTGACTTTTGAAACTTAATCCCAACCTTCAATTTTGAATTTTAACTGATTTTTAAAAATTAGCTGTCTAGAGTATTTTAAATTATTATTTTTTTGGAATATTAAGTATGATATATGAGAAAATAAAAGTAGAATAGAAAATTGGGTGGAATAAGAAGTATAATAATAATAATTAATTGTTATGTTTTATATATTATTTCAAGCGGGCAGTGTGATTTTGTAAATCTTTTTTTAAAATTCGAACAAAAAATGAATTCTAGATTTTAAAATTTAAATCCGAATTTTTAATATATAAAAAGAACAACCCTGAACGTCGATTTATCGAAATCAAAATTACAACAATAACCTAACCAGATAATAAAGGTTTTGCCTAAAGGTCACCCGTCCGCAGTTCTATTATATACTAACACGCAATTTTTCGAACTAAATTTGTTCTAAACTTTATTAACAAGCATCGTTCCAGACAACATCTATGTTTGGGTTAGAATGTTTCCACCATTAAATGTTTAGAATTTATGTCTAATTTCAGGTTTCACAGCCGATAATGATGATAATAACAAATCCAATTTTAGTGAGACCATGAATGGAACGCTAAATAATTTCATCATATTTAAAAAAAATATGATTTGTTTCACTAAAGTACAAAATATTTTAATTTTACATTAAATATTTCAAATTAAAATATGTAATTGCTAAAAGCTAATATTTATTTAATATTAAAAAATAACACATGCAACATATATACACACAAATATATATACATAAATTTTATTATATGTTTATATATAATATTAATCTATAAAAATTACAGGAAAAATCACGATCAGTACTAAATATCAGCATTCATTTAACGTTAAATCTGTCTAACGAGATGAGAATTCAGTGCTAAATTTGAATTTTTAAATTTATTTTATTGTCATGTTAATTAATTTATTTGAGTTACATGTGAAAGGGAAAGTTATTATAGGGTTGATGAGAAAGTTTAATGTCCAAATTAAATTCTTATGGCATCATAATGACGTCAATTAGATTATTAGAAGTGATGCGATGCTGTACAAAGAGACATTCTACCTTGTCCACCTTTTTAGTGTTGCTAAATGGTAACTAAGTGCACTATTTGTATTAAAATTTGAAGATAAAATGCTTGGTAACCTTTCATCATCATCTATGTGGTTTTGTTAGGTGGCGCAGGTGAAGAAGGCAAAGATGCTAAATCATGTCATCATATATGCTTAAATAAGGGAAAGCCTATAGCGGACAAAGAACTTAGACCTACACCACTAGGGACGACGAGTATGAATTAAATATTGACTTAGTCTTGTATGCACCAATTACACCGTGCAACTCAAGTTTATTTTTAAAATGTTGTACAAAATACTATTAAAAAGTTACACATGTTATTATTGAAAAGTGTATCTTTAATGGTGTAACTTTTCAGTAATAATTTGTGTAACTTTTCATTAATAAATTGTGCAATTTTTTAAAAAATGAACTTGAGTTGCACGGTGTAACTGGTGCACAAGAAACTTACTCTTAAATATTAATTTTTTCTTACTATTTGATAGGATTTTCTTTGAGAAAGTTTGCATACTATTAATATAATTTTTATCCTCAAAATATAGATATCACAATCATTATTCAATATATTCTATTTATTCGTTATATTTCATTTCAAGAAATTGTGCTAAAAAAACACAGCATTATATTGAAGAAAATTATATTTAAGTGTCTCCATCAAAAGTAATTGATAAAAGAGTGAGTCTCATGTGCACCAGTTACACGGTGCAACTCTAGTTCATTTTTAAAAAGTTAAACAGTTTATTACTGAAAAGTGTATCTTTCATAGTTTAACTTTTCAGTTATAAACTGTTTAACTTTTCAGTTATAAACTATTTAACTTTTTAAAAATGAACTTGAGTTGCACCGTGTAACTGGTGCATACAAGATTAATCCTTGATAAAGATAGTTTAGTCATTTTATTATATATCATATATTCATATAATCATAGTTTGTAATTTATAGTCTTATATAAAGAGATTTCATATTTAAGAAATAGCGGAATAATCTCATAGCTTGGTACTCCCGGCCCTGGCCCCAAACGTAGTTTTTCAGATGAATTGGGTCAACAAATTCTTGTGTTCTTGGTTCTTTATGTTTCTAAATTATCCTAAAACACGTTATCAACACGATTGTTCTATATTTTTGTTTATTGAAATTTCAAAAAAAATTCGTGAATTCAATCTTTCGGATTCGGTTACTAATTTTTTTTTTTTTTTGGAATTTCTTGGTTCTCGCTCAAATTTTGGAATTAGGGTTTATCGAATCTTTCGTCGACTGCAATCAATTTCCAACTACAATTGATCCCTTGGTAAAAAATAAAAACCCTAAACCCCCAATATAATTCAACAAAATCTTACTGCTTGATGCTCCGAAATACACAGCATCGGACGAAAATACATATTATTTTCTATTCAAAGAAAATGACAGAAATAATATGGAACAATAAAAATAATATGGTTCAATTTAAATAAGGATATATTGTTACTTAAAATACATCTTATTTTCTATTCAAAGAAAACAACATAAAAAATATGGAACATTAAAAATAAAAAGCTTTTCTCAATTTTCATACTTTAGCTAATTAACATGTTGTAAGTAACTAAGAGGGATGTCATAATTTTCTCTTGGGACAAAGAAATTTCTCAAGACTAATTTTAATTAATAGAACAATGGAAAGAACCCAAAAGAAAATGGGAAGTGATGTACTAATCCATATGAATATGAAATAATGCAAGTACAATGTAGCACTCAACTATAAGTGATACATGGAAGAGTAGGTCTACTATGTAATATTGCACCGTGTAATATGCTACTAAAATGGAAATTCTAAAAAATTCACGGGTCAACAAGGTCAAAGCAACAAAATTCGCGGATCTTGATCGGGTCGGATTAGGGCAATTCTCAGATTCCAGGATTTTCGCTCCCAGTTGGTGATACTATATGAGTAGATTTATGTTATTATAAGGTCAAATGTGTGCTACTGTAAGAACAAATGTTGTTGTTTTTACATATATTCATTTGTTATTGTAAAAATAAACATTTTTAATACAATGTAAGAACAATATGTGTGTTATTATAAGAAAAAAATGGAGTATTAATTTTTCATAAATATTTATTAATTTTTATAGAAATCATTATTTTTTAAGATATAGTAACACACATTTTGTCTTACAGTAACACACATATGTTCATGTAGTATACATTCTAGGATTGCCAAGATATAATAATACAAGTAAGGTATTATTATATTAACAACATATTATCAACTTAAAAATCAATAAAAAATAAAAAATAAATTAAGAAACACATATTTATTCTTGTAAAAATACATATTATCCTTATAGTTACCTTAAAAGTACAAAAAATTAATTTTTTTAAGATGTAGTAACATACATTTTGCCTTACAGTAACACACATATATTCATGTAGTATAAATTTTGGGATTGTCGAGATATAATAACACATGTAAGATATTATTACATTAACAACATATTATCAACATAAAATCAATAATAAATAAAAATTAAATTAAGAAACATATATTTGTTCTTGTAAAAATACATATTATCCTTATAGTTACTTTAAAAGTACAAAAAATTAATTTTTAAAGATGTAGTAACACACATTTTATCTTACAGTAACACACATATGTTCATGTAGTATACATTCTGGGACTGCCGAGATAGTAACATATGTAAGGTATTATTACATTAACAACATATTATCAACATAAAATGAATATAAAAAATAAAAAATAAATTAAGAAACACATATTTGTTCTTGTAAAATACTTATTATCCTTATAGTTACTTTAAAAGTACAAAAAATAAAATTTTAAGATGTAGTAACACACATTTTGTCTTACAGTATTACACATATGTTCATGTAGTATACATTCTGGGACTACCGAGATTTTTCTTTGAAAATCTTGTTTGACCCGATTTGACCCGGATAGGATCCGTGAATTTTTAACTGGGTATATTGTACTGATTGGATTTGGTACAATATTACATATTAGAATTTGTGTATATAGAATCTAAACTACAAGATATCCACTATATGAAAAGTGATATCAAGACCCACTATATTAACCTCACCATAACAAATTTCAATGGCAACATGGACTTTGCTAATAAATATCTCATTTTTTAAGAATGTTATAAAGGCATAATACCTGATTTATTTGAAATATTCGCTATGATCTTAAAGTTATTTAGACTAATGATGAATTTTAAGTTAGATTTGATACGAGGTCTTAGTTTTATTGACGTTGGGTCATTGAATTTTATTCAAAAGTACTGAATTTATCTAGTATATATGATTCAAAAATTTCATTATCACGATGTAGAGTGATACATCTATGAAATAAAAGAAAATATTAAATAAAAAATAGACTATTTTACTCAAATTGTAAAGTAAATTATTTTGTTTTAAATTTGAAACTCAAAAGGATATGAGAATTCTAAAAGGGTAAGGAACTGCCAAACTTTTAATGTCTAATGAGACAATTGTTGAAATCAGAAAAGATCCATATGCATCAAGAGCTAATCAAACTCTGTAACATTTTAAAAATATTTATGCCAATGTTATTTGCAAACACAGTGGGAATGCCATTTTATATATATCCAATAAATATGAAAGAAAATACATTTTAAAGGAACTAAGATGTCGATCTAGTGGGATGTACCACACTACTATTTGTATTTTTTAACAATGTATTATCACTGACAAACTATGTCATATCAATTTACATAGGCTTTGATATTATAATTCATATTTTGAAGAACTCACGTAGCATTCTTATTTTTCAAGTGATACAGAAAATGAGATAAAAATTTGATATAATGCACGATATCGGTCTTGATGTTGTTTTGTTGCACTACTTGTATTCTGAAGCACCAGATATATTATATACATCCCATTCTATCTCTTTATAAGTTTTAAAGATATGTCACTCATTTTGCAAAGCCCACTCTTTAGCAAGAGTAACATTGAGACGTGTTTATGTTAAAGATACAACATAAAATATTTCATTCTTACAAAGGATACATGATTATATTTGTGGAATAATTAATCCATAATGTGAATCATTCAAATATTTCATTGTACTGAACTAAGCATCGATATAATGGTCACATGTCAGTTTACTGTCCACAAGAGATTATGCATGCAAAACTCTTAGCACAAACTACACGCCTTAGGGCTCACCACCATAATCACACAATCAGATATTTACATCAAAAGAATTTCATGATTATTGCGTATATATCAGGATCAATATAACACATCTTGATACCATATGTGCTAAACAATATGGTCTCGCAGAGGCCACCATCAAAAGAAAACAAATGGTGGTTAATGCATTGGTTATGCGCACCAACTTACATATTTCTATGTGGGTTTATGCAATATTGCATGCATATTTACTTACATGTTTCAGACCCACTGTTGACCAACCATTTTCTTCATACCAGTTGGTAACTGGATATGAGCATGATATTTCACACTTACACATATTTGGTTGTGCAGTATATGTGCCTATTGCACCACCACAGTGCACTTAGATGGATCCTTAGAGATGTTTAGGTATGTATGTTGGATATGAATCTCCAACAATTATCCTCTACTTAGAACCTTTGACCGGTGACCTATTTATCGATTGATTTGCGGATTGTCACTTAAATGAGATGATCTTCCGGTCATTAGGGGAAGATAAGGAAAAGAATTTTCTGTGAAATGACAGGAGGTATCGTGCTCGATCCCCACTCTATCTCATTTGATCCCCAAACTTCATAATAAGAAAGCGAATTAAAATAATTAATAAATCTACAGAACATAAGAGATTCGATGCCTGTTGCGTTCTTAGATTTTGCTACAGTGACTATGTAATACCCATATTAAATAAATTTAAAGTGATTTAATTTAAGTTTAAGAGTTTTTATTCTGGTTCAATTTTATGGTTATTTTTTTGGGAAATATGTTTTATGATTAAATTTTGGGCTTCTTGGTTAAGAATTAAATTAAATTTCTTTGGATTAGTGAGTGTCTAAAGATTTTAGGATTAAGAGTTTAAAATCAAATTCGTGGAATAATTCACCATTTAATATAAGAAGATATCGTTTAAAATTTTTATGAGGTCAACTGACCCTATCAAATGCATTGAGGACTGAAATCAATAGTTTTAATTGGTCATTTATTGTGGATGAATGTCATGGGTTTATTTTTCAAAGATTTGCGTTTTTTTTATTTATTTTGCTTAAGTAATTATTAAGTTGATTAAATCCATTTGAATGCTAATTAGGTGAGAGACGGTCAACAAGGGAAATTAGTGTGGAGAATTTATTTGGCAACTGACTAATGTCATTTGTGAGATTAGGAAACAGCTGTTGGGTTTAATAAGAATAGTTGTGGTTGAAATTTTATTCTTTACTCCTTAAGGGCAATAGGCAGTAGGCGTGACTTCTTAAAAAAAAAAAAATCACTTAGTTACCAACTAGAGTTTGGGGGATAAAATTTTATTCTTATAGCATTCTTAAGCAGAGGCAGTAAGTCTTTTAAAAGAAAAGAGAGAGCACGTGCTCGGAATAAGCAAATTAAGGATGGAGTATTAGGGGCCGTTCGTCGTACGTACACATGTATTTATATATTATGTTCATTCTTAAATTTTTGGTGATATATATGTTTGTGCATGTTACATGTCGTTTAACCAAACCGGTGTGCAAGTCGTTTATCATTTTATGATTTTCGTGGGGTATCACTAACGCATGTATATTTACTTGCAATTATGTGAGTGTGCTACTCAGAGTCTCGCGAGGGGTCCTGAGGGGGTATCACAACTAGAAAGTGAAAAGTTCAGAACGATATAAGTCTTGAAGAAAATATCGTTAATACGTGTGTGCTATTCGATACCGTAAAAGTTGTCTCGGAGGGGTATCACATATGAAAGTATAGATATGTCTTGCATTTAAATATTTTACGTCCCGTTTATTTAATTTTGAACATGTATGAACCCCACTGAGCCTGTTTTTTTGCTCACCTCTTTAAAATTAATATCTTAAGTTGATTAAGCTTGGGGGTCTACAACTGGGAACGTGATGATGCAGACGGAAGTTTGCCCATTAATTTACAATATTTAGTAAAATAAAATTTTAATTATTTACAAGAGCGGAGTTGAGAATACGTATTTTATATTTTTGTTGTTGAAAACATTTCAAGTATAAGAGTATGATTTCATGATTTCAGATTATATGTACTTTATTAATATTTACGAATTCATGCAAGTCAAATTATAAATAAGCCACTTATGTCAAAAATATTTTATATGTTTAGTTTGAAAAATTGGGACACTTTAATCCTTTAACTTTAATTTTATTCTTTTGACACCTGAACTTAACAGTTGATAATATTGTCTAAAAAGATTTTTAGATTAAATTTGGCCTTTACTATTTTAACTACATTGCTACTTTTATAAATTTCAAGTATTTTAACATATTTTGTTATTAAATAGCCTTATAAATTTTATCTTTTAAAATAAAATAGTTCATGACTTAAATTATTTCCTTTCAAATATTTTTATTTAAATATTAAACTTTTTAAAAAAATGGGGCGTGACAAACTAGATCAAACATACCAGCTACAAATATGCCTGCAAGATTAGAAGTCTCAAATAAGGGGCACAACACCATGGAAAAGGTATTACAAGGTGTAGTTGAGGTCGTGACTCCTAAAAAGGAAAAAAGGGAGATCACCTTGTTCAGTTGACACTACCCAAAGGAAAAAATGGTAGGTGCGGCAAAATTCAATTCATTGATCATCAATATCGAGAATACATCTCATCAGATTATCTTTGATTGTAGTTATGTCAAAAAATCATCACTGGAGGACACTCCGATATTTACTATGATTCCAGAGAATGAAAAATCTCTATTAATTACAAGAGTGCATATGGATCTTGGAAAAAATTAGTTTTATTAATATTTTGACTAGAACACTGAGTTTGTGGAATACTTATCCATCAGTCAACAAATGTTCAAAAGATATGCAGACGATTTAACAAGGACAAATGCATTCTGTTAGCACTCGCATGATCGGTCGAAGTTTGGATTTAAAGAAAGATCCATTGGGAAAGAAAACTGAAGCAAAAATAACTGCTTAACAAGACTGAAAGGATGAAGAACCATCCAAAGTACAATCATGGTGGCTTTGTTAAAGAAGGAATCATTTCTGAGCCTCTGAATGTTCAAACTTTAATGCAGAAATCTCCATTAGAGACCGCTTGGACGGTTGCCAACCAAAAAAGTAGAACTGGACCATTATTGCTCAACTATTCAATTAATATCCGATAATTTGAGACCCACAAAATCGATCGTCAATTTACTTTTTTCAAATAGCGACCACCTATGCTGTTGCTACTGGTCAATAAAACTATTAACGACCACCCTCGAACGGGCGCTAATTTTAAATTAAAAATAGCGACTGAAGGCGATTGCAAATCAGTTGCTAAGTGTTCGATTTTGACAAGTATTTATAATGATTGCAAATCGGTTGCTAATACCAAAAATTAGCAATCATATTTAAAGCAGTTACTAAATTCGATTGCTAAAGCGCGTGTTTTTTTTTTTTTTTTAATAATGAGTGATGGATGTCGCATGTAATCAATCTCAGATAAATGTGCTGTATTTGGTTAAAGTCGCTAGTTTTACTTGGATTTCTTAGTGTAAGTTTAATGGCATTCTTCTTTTATAATATAATTTTTTCCGTATTTTATTCTGTAAATATATATTTTTATTTTTACTTTCCTCTTTTTTTTTTTTTAGATTTGGTAGCTGCTTGTATTATTTTAATGGAATATAGTTGTAGCATAAAATGTAAGGCATTATGCATCACTTTGTAAGTACTATATTGTGATGTGCATTAAAAGTTTATTTTCTTTATGTTTTAGAGATGTCGTATGAGAAAATGGAAAATGAGATAGTTAGCACAATAAAAGGTATATTGTCAAATGTTAGTTTACTATTATATCGTAGAAAAAGTTGTGTTGTTGAAGAAAGATTGGCAGCAGTTCACAAGAAAGCTCATTCTTCAGTAGTTTTATCCAAAAATTTATACTACTCTGTATTTCAATATACACGGATTTCTTTCTTTACTTGAAGATTTTGAAAGATGGATGAAATAAAGGAACAATCAAAATAGAGCAAGCCGAGCAACATTTGACAACTTTGAGTTGGAAAATTAATGTTTGAATTAAACAAATTGATAAAAAAAATTTAATTTATCTAAATTTACGTGGAACAATATTTTAAGTTGTGACAACACATAAACAAGATTTTCATGGAGAGAAATGTTGATCTTATAAGAAGGGTATCAAATAATGAAAATTCTTCATTCCAACACCAAGCACACACCTATCATTTCTCTCTAATTCTTTCTCACAAAAAAAAAAAAAA
>JAPKLY010001659.1:0-23596 GCA_026898435.1 Prunella vulgaris
TCTCCTGAAACTTGTTTGGTCGCTAAGAGCTCTTCTGAGCTCAGTTGGCTTTGGCATAAACGCCTGAGTCACTTAAACTTCAAGATTATTAAAAAAATCTCTCGACTTTCTCTTGTAGAGGACCTAATGATGTTTTTAGCAAAGACCACATGTGCGGAGCATGTCAGGAAGGCAAGCAAACCAAAGCTTCATTCAAGGAGAAAGAAGCCTTCTCAACTGACAAAGTGATTCAGCTCCTGCACATGGATCTCTTTGGTCCGATTACTCCTGTCAGCATGAATGGTAGGAAATATACCCTTGTTGTTGTTGATGATTATTCCAGGTACACATGGGTTATTTTCTTGCTGAACAAGAAGGAGACTCAGGTCAAGCTTCCAGAATTACTCAAGCAATTGAGTACTGAACAGGGTCAGAGTATAGTCAGGATCTGATCAGATCGAGGAACAGAGTTTATAAACTCTATTATAACTGACTTTTGTACTAACCGTGGTATTGCTCATGAGACTTCTGCAGCCAGGACCCCTCCGCAAAATGGGGTAGCTGAAAGAAGGAATCGGACCCTGAAGGAAGCTGCCAGGACCATGTTGGCTGAGTCAGGACTGCCCAAGAAGTACTGGGCTGAAGCAATTAACACTGCTCGCTACACTCAGAACCGATCTATGCTGAACAAACAACATGCTCAGACACCTTATGAGACTTGTAACAAAAGGAAGCCTCGTATCTCCTATTTCCATATCTTTGGGTGTAAGTATTTCATCCTGAACAATGGGAAAGACCGGTTGAAAGCCTTTGATAGCAAATCTGATGAGGGAGTCTTCTTAGGATACTCCTCAGTCAGTAAAGCCTTCAGGGTGTATAACTGTCAGACCCTTTGTGTGGAGGAAACACCTCATGTTGTGTTTGATGAAACTGCATCAGTGCGTAGAAAACAGGTTCCGAGTCCTGACACTGAGGGGGTTACTAAGAGGGTGACAAGACTGAGCCTGAAGAATTCTGAATTCAAGATCAAACTTGTCAGTGTTCCCAAGGGATGGGATGATGATGATGAAGATCAGGATGGAACTCAGGCCAACCCTCAGCAAGCCCCAGCCTCGGAGAATGTTGAGTCTCAGACAGAGGGACAGACTCAACCTGAGGTACATACTGTCGGTGATAATGCTTCTGCACTTGAGACAGTTACTTAGTCCAACTCAGTAGGGGGAACCAATGCCCCTGATATTGGACAACCCTCTGGGAATGGCTCAGTGTCCCCTGCTCTTGTTCGTTCCGGTTCTTTGCCTATTATTGCTGAACCTAACATTTCAGGTTCAGGAGAAGGAACGCCAGCAGCTCCCAGTGCAGCCGTCAGCAGGAGGCGGTGGCTAGATGATCACTCATTGGCTGACATCATTGGTGATGTTAATGAGGGGGTCAGGACGAGGTTGTCCTTTGGTGAGAGCACTTTGTTTTGTTGCTTCCTGAGTGATCAGGAGCCTAAGAACACTGAAGAAGCTCTTGCTGACCCCAACTAGATCCTAGCCATGCAGGATGAGCTGAATCAGTTTGAGCGGAATCTGGTTTGGGAGTTAGTTGAAAGTCCTAGGCGTCAACCTGTTATTGGCACCAAGTGGGTCTTCAAGATGGATTAGAAGAGGGATGAGAAGAATGTTGTTGTCAGGAACAAGGCCAGACTGGTGGCCAAGGGTTACTCTCAGGCCGAAGGGATCGACTATGATGAGACCTTTGCCTCAGTTGCGAGGTTGGAAGCAATCAGGTTATTCTTGGCTTATGCAACATTCAAGAAGTTCAAGGTGTATCAGATGGATGTGAAGAGTGCCTTTCTGAATGGTGTACTGAACAAGGAGGTTTATGTGGAACAACCTCCAGGGTTTGAAGTTGGTGATAAGGTCTATCACCTGAAGAAAGCTCTTTATGGTCTGAAGCAAGCCCCCAGGGCTTGGTATGATACACTCTCCTAGTTGTTGATAGACCACGGATTCGTAAAAGGATCAGTGCACAGGACCCTCTTCAGGATTACCGAAGGGGAGGACATTCTCTTGGTTCAGATTTATGTGGATGACAAAATATTTGGATTTTCTAACCTGAAGCTTTGTGAGAAATTCTCCAAGCTGATGACCAGAAAATTTGAGATGTCAAGATGGGAGGGATGAAGTTCTTTCTGGGTCTCCAGGTCAGGCAAACTGACTCCGGAATTTTCATAAATCAGTACAAGTATGCGAGGGACTTGATTCAGAAATTTGGAGTTCAGTCCAGTAAAGTCTCACGTATTCCCATGAACACAAATGAGAAGCTGGATCCTGACAAGGAGGGGACCTCAGTGAATCAGACTGAATATAGGGCACTAATTGGATCTTTGTTGTACCTGACTGCTAGTCGTCCTGACATCACTTATGCAGCTGGAGTTTGTGCAAGGTATCCGTCTGATCCGAAGAAGAGTCATCTTGAGAGTGCCAAAAAGACACTGAAATACCTTAGAGTTACTGTCAATTTAGGACTTTGGTATCCCTCAGATGACAACCTAGAACTGACAGGGTATTCTGATGCTGATTATGGAGGCTGTCGGATTGATAGGAAATCAACCACAGGCACATGTCAGTTTCTAGGGAGCAAGCTGATCTCTTGGTTTTCAAAGAAACAAACAAGTGTTGCAATATCTACTACTGAGGCTGAGTATATGGAGGCAGGCAGTTGTTGTTCCCAGATCCTTTGGCTGAAGCAACAACTGAGAGACTACCAAATAGAGGCCAATGACGTCCCAATTTATTGTAACAACAATAGTGCCATAGCCATATCCCTAAACCCAGTCTTACACACAAGGTGTAAGCATGTAGATATCAGACATCACGTTATCAGAGATCATGTGGAGAAGAAGGAAATCAGGATGGAGAGGATCCCTACTGACAAGCAGAGAGCTGACATCCTGACTAAGGCTTTGCCTGAAACCAGGTTTGTTGAGTTGTCAGTAGAGTTAGGACTTCTTGACCCAGGCTTAAAAGATTCAGTTTGAATCTCAGTTCAGGATTGAATAAGGTGGTCAGGAGGGATGACTAACTCAGGATCAGGTTGCTGATAGATGGATGGCTTCCAGGGGGAACAGACATCAGTTTGAGGATTTTCATGATCATGATAGTTTAGGTTCAGGACACAGATCTCAGGGCTTGTCACCCTGATCGGTCTCAGAGGTATCAGTCAGGTTTCTATATCTGACTGACTGGTATGTATTATTGAACCTTTGCTTTAATCATGACTTGTTGCATCATCTCTGATCATGTCTGACACCACATCAATCACAGGATTTTAAAATGCATCCCAGCCATTCATTTATTATTCGGTTTATATTCAATGCAATAATTGGTATTAATTTCAAACATGCTCTGACAAGCATTTAATACGAAAGCGGGCGGGAATAGTTTTCTAAAAAGGTTTAAATTAGTACCCTTAAAAACTGAATTTGGCAAAGTTTTATTCCGGATATACCCCTTCTTCTAATCCGTTGAATTCCAAAAGGCTTTCCATCAAAACCGTTCATTAAAACTGAATCTTTGGGTATAAAAGGAAGTATTGTGCACATTTCATAATTTACGCACTCATATTTTCTTAACCCATATCTCTTGCAACCTTTTCTCTCTCCTTCTTACATCCATGGCTTCATCTGCTGCTCAATCCATTGATGACACGAAGAGATTCCACAAGGCCATTTCTGAGGTGGAATCGAGAGTTTCCTAGGAATGGTTGGTCGATTTCACACATCGTGCTACCATTAAAGAGCTTGGACAGGTTTATGGAGCCTTAAACAATGCTGGGCTCATAAATTTTGTCTCGAAGAAGCCAGTTCGTGTTTGCCCTCATCAGATTATTGCCTTCTATACCAACCTGAAGATGAACGAGGATGATGAGTGGGAATCAGTGATTCCACTTAGGCGCTCCGTGGAGAAGAATGGCAAAAAGGTTGTCCAGCACTACACTGAGAAGATCAATCTTAGGGATTTGATCAGGAAGATAAACAAACTGCCCCATTCCACTGACGACGAGCAGTTGAGCGATCCAGTGTCATACAAGGCTGGGGAGGAACAGATTTGTATGAACGAGTTCCTGATCACCCCTCAGGAGATTTTCAGCGCGATGAACAAAAAGCTCTTGAAGCCTGCCTACAAGCTTTTGTTTGAAGTGGTTGTCCAGAGTATCATGGGCTTCATGGGAGGCATGGAGCAAATCAGTCAACATAAGATCAGGGTTTTGGCTGCCATAGTTGACAATGCCAAAGTTGACTGGGAGGAGTTCTTCATTCAGAAGTTAGTGGCTGAATCTAAGAAGGTCAGGATGGATGGTGACCGGATAGTGCTAGAAAAGAATCCTCACTTTGGCTAGAGGATGTCAGTACTGCTCCAGGACCTGCTTGGAGATGTTGATCAGGAAGGGTGTGAACCTTTCAAGGACAAACACGTCCTGTTTCAGAAGTCAGCTGAGACAGTGAAGAGGATGCTTGATACCGAGATCAAGAAGGTATCAAGAGGCAAGGGAAAGGCAGCTAGTTCGAAGGCTCAGGAGGAGCAAGTGAAGAAAGCCCCAACAAAGGTGAAAGTGAAGGGGATTGTCATCTCTGAGCCGACTGGGAAGGCATCTTTGCTCAGGGATGAGCCTTCTGACACCGAGTCTGACCAGCCAGAACTCAGGTCTGCTCATGTCACCACTGCTGCTACCCCACTGACTTCAGTAGCACCAGTGGATCCTAAATCTACTGAACCAACAGCTGCTTCAAGCACTGAGAAGACGCCTCAGGAGGAGGTGACTCAGAGCCAGGGAGAACCGGCTGCTGAAGAAGAGCTCAGGGTGACTGTGGATCCCGATGCTGTTGTGATGGACGTGGTCCATACAATAGGTGAAGAGGAGGCTCAGGCGGAGCCAAGTGGAGGTGTTCAGGCGGAGCATGAAGGTGCTGAGGAAATGGTTGCCCAGGAGGGGCGTGGTAGTTCTGATGGAGGAGAGGATGAAGAAGAAAAGGAGGGGAATGGATTGGAGACTCAGGAGGAGGAGCTCCGGGATGAAAATGTGGAGGACAACAGAGGCAGGAAGTGGACTGTCTCCGATGACGATGAGTCCAAGTCTGATCAACAGGACGAAGCTGAAGAAGAAATTCAGGAGGAGTCTTCCCCACCTAAGATAACTCCATTTGAGATGGATGCCAGGTGTCAGGCGATCAGATTCGTTCAGCAGAACTTTCCTGATTTGGAGGAGTCTTATGGTGAGGAGGTTATCAGGTTGAGGGTGCTGATAATGATGAGGAAGGCTTCTGTGCCTGAAGTTGCAGCCTTGATAAACGCGATTGGTGAAGAGGCACTCCGGGATTAGGAGCAGATTATTCTGGATCGATTTGGGCTTCGTTCCTATGCCCAAGTCGTGAACAATGGAGACTTCATCAGGGTGGTCAGGGAAAACGACCCAAATGCCAAATCTCAGGACCTTGCCCTGGTCCCCACTGAAGGTGCGACCTTGGGAGAAGGTGCACAGGCCGATGACGCACTCCCAGGGACAGGGACTGCTGAGGCTTCAGGAGAGGTCCCGAAGAAGGTTACCACGAAGCCAAAGCCAGGCAAGAAAAGGAGAACCCGAACCATTGCAGTGAGAGTGTCACTGATGGTGCGACTATCGTTGGGAAGCTCGATCGGCAGCGTGAGAAAATCAAAAGACTCACTGCTGAGTTGGGCAAGGCAACGAAGGAATCAGTTGATAGATTCCTGAGCCTTGAAGAACAACGATCACCTGGAGTCACTACTGATCAAGTTCAAACTATGATAGACTCCTCTCTCAGTGGCCTAGATGACAGGATCAAGGCACTAATTGGGGAGGCACTGAAGGGGCAGGAGGCCCAGATCAGGACAGCGGCTCAGGAAGAGGCCAAGAAGGGAGATGATCAACTCTTTACTAAGTGGAAGGATAGTCAGAAGCCTTCTGAGGATGCATTGCACAAGTCACTGGACACAATGCTCACTGAGAGTCTCACACGGAAGGCGGAAGTGATTGCAATGCGGAAGGAGTTTGACGATCATCTCACTGAAAGTCTGCTCAGATCCTGATTAAAGATATTCAGAAACAGGTCGAGGAGGACAAGGACCCTTTTGATGCTGCCAAAAAGGGGGAAGGGAAGAAAGCAGCTCTGAAAAATCCTAAGTCTACTGCTCAGAAGAGGAAAGCTGATGTTTCCACTGATGAGCTGATGGAGGAGTGTGAGGAGCAACTTTACCCTGGTGATCCCATTGTCGAGGGAAAGAAGAAGTCAAAGCAACTAACTCTGGAGACCGTAATGCAGGTCAAGAGTCAGGCTACTCAGATTGAGAAGCTGAAGAAGGGTCAGATGGCAGTACTGAAGGAGAAGACTGATCCCAAGAAGCCTGACCCCAATGCCAAGAAAAAGAAGTCAGTTGCTGTGACTAAGAAAAATGTGATAAGTGCTCAGGATGCTGGTCCTTTTGTATATGAGTACATCGACAATTTTGTTCCTCCTGACATGAACGAGACTTGGGTTCCGATCAAGAAGGAGTTTGTCGATCAGTACTATATCATCGGGAACTGGCTGAAAACATCCGAAGGCAAAGACAAGAACACCATATTTGCTGAGTGGATGTACCTGCATCATAACAAACTCTGGGGAAACATTGTCCATCATGCTGACAGAGCAGGAGTTCAGATCAGGGCACCTGAGAACATCACTTACCCACCTCCAACCCTCGGCATCAACAACCACCTGAACACGGAACTGATCAGAAAAGAGATTGCTATGATTGCATCAAGAACTGGAGCTCTGAAGAATGTTGATCAGTACCATGCTGTCAAGTTGAGAGTCCTGAAGAAGTATGGGATCTCTTTGGCCAGGTGGGATGATGAAGACTGAAGAAGATAGATCAGGATTAGTGTCTCAGGATCTTTTGTAATAGTTTCAGGAACTCATGTACTTAACCCTTTATATCAATGAAACTATTTATATTCCTGAGACAACATCACGTTGAATCCTGATTTACTTTTGTACTCTTTATCAAGAACTGTACTAACCCTTTTCTGTTTCCATCTTATTGAACTAAGGACCTGATATAGGTTCCTAAACTGAATACTGATTGATATCAGTTAATTGCTTAGATGGTAGGATTTTTCTAAGGGTTTTGGCATCTACAAAAAGGGGGAAATTGTTGGGACAATCAGGAGTGTTTTGATTAGATCCCAAAACCCCTTGATGAATTTTCCTAAGTATAGTTCATCAGGATGATAGGCTCAGGATAGATAGGTTAGAATAGATTTTATATTCACAGGTATTCAGTTCATGGGGAACGTACTGAGGAGTGAAGACTGATGGAAGACGTTCCTGATGTTTGAAGTCTTAAGACATGTCCAGTCCTGATGGGTTGATCACTGAAGCTGATCAACCTGAAACTGAACCTGAAAATCCTTGAAAGAGTCCTGAAGATGCCTAGAATTTATCCTGAAGAAGACCTCTGACCCTGACAGAACTGAGTAGTCTAAGCATGCTCAGGAAAGTCTTTGTCAGTGAAGGCTCAGTGTAACCTTGATCAGGCTGAACGTCTCACTGATGTTCTTAAGTCCTGACTTGGGCCAAGTATCACTTAACCTGATACTTGTAATTCCTGACACCCGAAGGTTACACGTGCGAATGGAAGTCTGATGAAGCAGAAAGAATGTCAGAGTCTCCAACATAAGACAAACATTAATGCTGAGTAAAGAACGAGAAACTCAGTGTTATAAATGTACGAGGTTTAGTAAAGTCAATGCTGACAAACTAGTCGTTGGACTAACGACCAGTAAAAAGGCAACACGTATGTACGGAGACTGAAACGCTTAATGCTTTTCAGAGGTGCAAGCGGCGGATCAGAAACTTTACCATACTAGGTATGGTCCATGTCAGACAAGGACAACCAAAGACTGCACCTACCCTAAATAGGAAGGTTTGAAACGGATCAATTCCAACGGATCTATTTCAAACCTCCCTATAAATACAGAGAGCCTTGCACCCATTCAAGGCTAACAGGAAATTTCCAAGAGAAACTCTCAAGATTCCAAGCACTCAAAGTTGATTTGAAACAACACTCTAAAACTTAAATTTCCCTAGTGTTGTAGTAGGAATCTCCTCTGTATTATTCGCTTAGAGTATTGATCCGATCCTTAGCTTTGATTTGTTAGAGGGATCAATACAAAATAGTTGGAAAACGTGTATACCAAACCCCTCAGGTTGTGAGTTGGTTGGTAGTAAGGACTGGGACTTGTAAAACCACCCAGGGGTCAGTTCCTAAGAGAGGAAGTTGGCTACTCGTGTCCCTTGGCACGTAAAACCCAAGTACCTATCCTCAGGGTTTTGAGGATAGCTTCCTGTTCAATCAGGTTGTGGACGTTAGAGTTGGTTATCTCCGAACCACGTTAAAAGACCCTTGTGTGTTGATTTACTATTCTGCTCAGGATCATAAACTGTCATCATATTAAACTGACGCATACTTGCATTGTTTCTGAAAAAAAACCATCAGGACTGACTTGTCATCCTGATCAGTAAACTGTGCACCAACCTTAACCACGTTTCCACTAAGCAAACTGATAAAGTTTTCAGAACTAAAATAAGAAAACACTTAAGGGCTCACATTCCGCACTAATCTGAGCTTACTGAGATAGTAGCCCAACTGACTAGCTTCCGAGCGGTCAGTAGGATTGTTATCTCTACTGAGCTTCTGAGAGCACAACTCTGACTTAGCCTATTTGGTTCTTAACTGATCTGTCCCTGCTGCCCCTGAGGACCATCAGTAGACTGAACAGTTCAGGAGCTTCCTGACTAAGTCTGAAAGAGAATTTTCCTGAGATTTCGGAAAATCTGACATCAGTGTATTCCGCCCCCCATACACTGATTATACTCGTTTTGGGACCAACACCAACCAATCTCGCACCCTGAGTGGCTTGGTATTCTTGGTTCCAACTAAGGATAACTATAGCAATACTAAACAGTGCTAAAGATTAGAGCTATCAAAACTAAGCAAATACAGAGTGAATCGTACTACAACACTAGGGAAATTTAATTGCAGAGTGTTATTCAAAGTATGCTTTGAGTGCTTGGATTCTTGAGAGCTTTCGCTTGGAAATTTCCCGTTAGCCTTGAATGGGTGCAAGACTCTCTGTATTTATAGGAGAGATTTTAAATATTTCCGTTGGAGGAGCTCCACCCAAATCTTCCTATTTTAGGGTGGTAACAGGCTTGATGTACGTGTTGACCTTTTTCCCATGTTTAATCTGGAAAAAATTGTCCCGCCGCCTACAACTCTGAGACGCATTAAATGCCGCATTAACTGCTGCGCAGACTCCGTACATACGTGTCAAAAGGAGATTGGCTCTCCGTTCAAACGGCTAGTTGATGTCTGATACTTTTCCTTCCTTGTACATTCAATACTCCGAGTTTCTTGTCATTTACTCAGCATAAATGTTTCTCTTTAATGGAGTCCACTGACATTCTCTTTGTCTCTCAGGAGTTAACATAAATGTCAACTGTCCCATAGCATAAATAACCTTTTTGCCTTGGACTTACATGGATCAGGTAAACTGACCCAAGGCCTAAGTCAGGTCTTATGAGCGTTCAGCTCAGCCTGATAGGTTATTCAGCCCAGTATGTGTAACCTTTTTGCTTTGGACTTACATGAGTTAATCCTAAGTCAGGTCTTATGAGCGTTCAGCTCAGCCTGATAGGTTACACTACTCCTCACTGACTAAGTTCTGCCCTGAGCATGCTTAGTGTACACAGTAGAAACATCAGCCAATGGTAGTCTGGATTGACTTCAGGATGGATCTTCAAGCTTCGGTCTTCAGCTTCAGTTCAGGCAATCTTCAACAAGACTGACTCTGATCTTTTTCAGGGTAAGTTGCACTTTAGACTTCAGTCAATTGGGTCGACTCCAATATACTTCAGTCTTCAATTCGTTCCCCCTGAACTGAATCCCTAACCTGACTATCCTGATCTAGACAATCCTAACTAACTGTACTTAGGCAAATTGTCAGGGGTTTTGGGATCTAATCAAAACACTCAGATTGTCCCAACATGATTTGAGGCATTTCTTTGATCTATATTGAGTCACTGTGCCATATGAGCCTACCATTGACATTATGATCCATTGCTTACCATTTTGAGCCTTTAGACCTTTCCTTTGGCTAACCACACTTTAAGTCATTTTCCTTCCTTTTTGGAACTCTCTTGTCCCTATGAATAGTAGAGTGAAAAGAAGGAAGGAAGATTGGAGATTTGATGAAGAACTTGGTGGCCTAAGTGAAAGATATTCAAGAAATGTTTGATGCATGGATTGAAAAGAATGTGAAAGTACTAGCAAAGCATGTGAAAAAGGTTGACTTTTATTAAAAATTTGGTCAAGTTTGACTTTTGTTGTGAGTATGATCACAACTTGTCAAAAAAGGGAAGAATGATCTTTGAAAGTGTGATTTTGAAAATGCGTGAAGAGTATGTGCAACATTGCATGAACATTTGATTGATTACTACTTGATTCCTTCTATGATTTACTAATCATACTTAGTCACAATTATCCATATAATTCTTCCCTACCAAAGAGCCAACACTACAACCTTACGAAAGTCCTCATTGATGTGTGAATGATTTGTCATTTCAAGTGGTGGAGAATGTAGACTTGAGCCAAGCTTATGGTAGTATGTGTATGTGGTGTGATGATTGAGAGAACCTATACACTTGAGGGTTGAGTTAAACACTTATCTTGTGAGGATCTTGACTCATTGATTTGATATCTTGCTTATTGATTCAAGGTTGATGGTTGATTAGATGAGATTGCATGCTAGACTTGCTTGACGTTGAGTGATACTTCCATGGCATTTGATTTGTGCTTGATGCTTCATTGATACAATTATTCCCCTATCTTATCGCTTCGTTGCTCGAGGCCGTGCAACAATCTAGTTTGGGGGTGTGATTAGGGTCATAATTGCATCTTTTAGCATCCCTTTCGATATGATTATGATGAGATTATATTCATATTTGACCCTAATATGCTATGAATTGTGCTATTGACCCTTTGTTGGCAAGAAAGTGTGCTTTGTAGGTAAAAACGAGCAAAAATGAGGAATTCCCAACTATTGGAAAGGAGATGATGGAATCCGAGCCCATGAAGATGTTTCTTATACTCAATTGAAGACCCTAGGAAGCTTAGATGATCTGTGGGATCAAATATGAAAAAGTCGAAAATTGGACGTCGGCACTTGAACTACGATCGAGCGGCTCAAGAAGGATGTACGAGCGCTTGTCTTGTGGTGGTCCAGCGGATTTTACCTGGATAGCCAAATCGCCACCGCTCGACCACCTAGCCGCAGCAGCTCGACCATGAGCCGTGAAGACCGTCCGAGCGAGCCACTTTAGCCGTCCGAGTGCTGGGTCCGAATTTGGGTATTTTAAGGGCAATTCCGTCCTTTTGCGCGTTTAATGAGGGATATAATGATCCAAGCCTAAGGGGTACTGTATATACTTCATACTTTAGACTTCTTAGATCATTCTACACATCATCATTCACTTTCTAGATTCTTAGAAGTTAGGAGAAGTTACTAGTTAGGTTCATTAGATTTCTTTATACGATTTCTTCTATTACTTTTGATCTACCGCACGGATCGTTAATCCATTTATTCCTGCACTCTCGTCATATCAAGAGCTACGTTTTTACCGATGGAATTGTATCATTACCATTGGCGGATCGTTAAATAGTAAGTCTTTACCAATTCTCTTTAAATTCATTGTCATGATGATTGTAGTTAGCTTAATTGTTCATTTGTTATCCAAATTAGCCATGGGCTAATACTCTTTTGCATTGGTGTATGATTCATATGGAGTAACATGGTGCTATTGTTGATCTTATGAATGTTATGGGATGTTGGATGATTGATTCTCTATAATTGTGAAATGTATGAATACTTGGCATGTTTAGTTGATTGTTAGGGCCATTAGGGAAGTAGCAATATATAAGAATTGAGCTCTTTTCCTTAATATTCTTGTAATTAGGCCATGCATGCTAGGTGTTTGATGAAATTCCTAGGATAATGAGAATTATTCTTAGTGAATAGGCACTACAATTGGAGCTTTAATGTGTAATTAGGAAAACCTATGCACCTTGATGAGGCCTTGCCTAATTGATTATCCAATAGATCATTGCATGATGTAGTGATACAACAACATATGAAACATAAGATAGTACACTAATGCATATTCTCTCCACTTGCTCACTTTTGCAAAAAGGTGATAGGTAGTTTACTATTCTTGACAAGTTTAGTAGATAAGAAACCATTTCACTTTTATTGCTTATTTGAGTTTCGATTTTGATTCAACAATCATACCTTGCAATCTCCCATCTCCCTGTGTTCGATATTAAACTTGGTTACCTTACTACTCCTACTACGATCACGTGCACTTGCGTGTAACACATTTTGGGCAAACAGATAGCATGATGATCATCCCTCATGACGTTCACATCCGCACGAAGAGAAGTAAAATTGGTCCTAAGGGAAGTGACGTCGGTCCTAAGAGAATGCATCATTTGTCCCTATGCGTCCATGGTCATCCTCCAACTCCTTGTGATACGCCTTGCTCGTACTCCTCCTCTTCTTCCTCTTCCTCTTTCTCTTCATCCATCTCTCGTCGAGTACTCGACTCTCCTCTCGCTTTCTTGTTCACCTTCTTCTTACGCGCACCCGGGAATGTACTAGCGTTCTCAAAGTGCTCGGGACTATCCATCCTCCAATTTTCCTCCTCCTTAATAGTAATGAGATCATAATCGACAAGAGAAAATGGTACACTAAGTAATGGCATACCAACGAAGCAATGTGTCCTTCTCTTCTTTCTGAGCATCCTTATCCTAACCATGTAGGTCAAGTCAAGATAGGAATAGACTTTGCCTGCTTCACTTGGCTCCCAACCCACACTTCTTGTGATGTGAGCTATCATTCCGCCATATGCACAATTCATCTTCGAGTGTTGGTAGGAAAGGTTCTTGCACAAGTAGGCTCCAAAGTCGGCTTTCAAATTCTTTTTCATTGAGTAGAGAAGGTAGAGCTCCTCACTCCTCACTCTCCCCGTCTCATACCTAGCGAATGCTGTGTTGGCTAACACCCTATGAGCATATGCAAATATGGGGTTGGCAATTTGAGTTGCCTTCGAGTGTTGGGCGAGGTAGTTTTGCTCTTTGTCCCTTGAGATCTTCTTCAAAAAATATTACTCCCTTACAAACCTCTCCTTGTCATAGTGGTTAGATGCAGGAGCTTCCTCCTCAAAACCAAATGCTCGATTTATCTCTTGAATGGTCAAACTATATACTCGATTGTCAATTCGGTAGTAAATCTGACTAGGCATTCCACACACTTCCTTGAGCTTGAACGTACTTAGGAATTCAATGTTGAGCTTGGAGTAATAATTATTGTTTACATGAAGTAAACCCCTCCACCCTATGTTGGCAAATAACTCCTCTACGTCTTCCCCAAATTGAAGAAACTCCACGATTTCTTTATGGAAGTACTTGGCACCATGGTACTCAATGTCTATAACCTTCTCAAACTTGTTGAAGTAATCAACATTATCCCCAAAAGAGAATCCAAAGATTGAGGGTTTGTAACTACAATACTCAAAGCACTCTTCCTCTAATCCCACATCATTCTCTACACGACCTTGCTTATACTTTGAGCTCAAGACTTTTCCTTTACCTTTCCTCGACATCTCCTACAAAAATTCAAAGGCATGAACAAGAGAAAGCAAAACTAAACTCAAAAATGAAATCAAATCATGTATATAGGAAGCTAAGAATGAATCATGAAGGCAATAATACAAGAATCAAGGAATTCACTAGTCAAGTTCACCATTCATCTCAATGCTTTCTTACAATTAATCCTCAACATTCCAAAATTCATAGGTGATTAATGAAATTAATCCTACCCATTACAATTCTACGTCATATCAATAAGCAGCAAGCATGAATTCATGAAAAAGATTAAATTTTGCACAAAAATATTCCAAAATTCATCACTATGCAAGCCCTCGAAAATTCAAACTTCAATTCAGAAAAAAAATTCATGAAATTGGCATGTAATTGGGGTCCCAATGGATTACCCATCAACAATACAACATAATTCCACCATTAATTGCATAAATACATGTATAGAATTAAAAATCCTCAATTCATGCTCAAGAATCCTAAACATGGAATTTCTAATTCTCAACATTCTAACCAAGGAATTGATGCCGAAATACAAGAATAAGTAAGAAGGAAGTATAGAAAACATACCTATGGAAGGAATTGAAGAGATGAAAGGTAGAGCTTGAATTCCAAGAATTTCCTCTTCTTCTTCTTGTGTGATCTTGAGAGAGTGTGTGTGCAAGAATATGGTGAAATGTGTTTGTTTGTGTGTGGAATCCACTATTTATAAGTGGTGTGTAAAAGGTAAATCAAAGTAATAAAGATGGTTAAGTTACCCTTGGTCGACCCCCACGCTTGATTATGTGCCTGGCAGCGCTCGATCATCCTTAAGCCGGCACTCGATTGCTATGTCCGAGTGGCTCAGGTCCGGGCTTCCAGAGCTCAGGAGGGCTCGATCATGTACTATGGCAAGCTCGATCAAAACCTGTTTTTCACACTTTCGAATCATGACTTTTATAGATCATTTCATGCAATTCTAATCCACACCAAACATCACACATTATTGCAAATAACAAATATGAAGAACGATCACACCCACCAAACTTTTTTGGATCATAAATCCTAAAAGTTTGGAAAAGATTGACTAGTATTGAATTTGCAAATCATTCAAACACCAATCTAAGTATAATCAAGTACAACACTATCCAAAACATATTCTACCAATCTCAATATGCACTCCCCAACTCACCATCTACAAAGCTCAATTAAAAACAAGAACAAGAAGGAGATACATTTTACCTCAATATAATGATCATGATGATATTGGCACCTCTTGCTTCCTATTACTTTCAAACAAAACACACAAGCAACCAATCAAGCAAGAAAAATCTAACTAAAAGAAAAATAAAGGATACGAAAGGATGGGTTGTCTCCCATCTAGCGCTTGGATTTAACGTCCCCTAGTCGGACGCAATGAAGCTCAAGTAGGGTCCATATTAACAAGTCTAGCATGTCTTGTTTCACCCTTTCTCTTCCACAAGGATCTACCCCCATGCACAACTTTCTTCACTTTCTTTTGATCTCCTAAAGAGATCTTCTTCCTCTTCTCAAAATGTTCTTCAACTATCATTTCACTCTTGGAGTCAAGAATTTTAGGCTTTACCACTTCTTTATTTTCTCCCATGTCATCTCGAATAAGATTGATGACATCGCCAACCACCTTTCTTGGGGAACTCTTGGAAGAATCATGAATTGAGAAAGTAGCTTTCTCACCATTCGTCACCAAAGTAACCTCTCCTCTTTTGATATTTATCATAGCATCCGAAGTAGCTAGGAAATGCCTCCCAAGAATGAGGGGTATATCATCATCTTATTCAGTGTCTAGAACAACGAAATCCATGGGACATAAAAACTTCCCAGCATGAACTACCACATCTTCTAAGACTCCTCTAGGTGGCACCTTCGACCTATCCGCCAAGTTTAGATCAATCAAAGTTGGCTTCAAATCATGTAAGCCTATTCTATTAGTAATGGAAAGTGGCATCATGTTCACACTAGCACCAAGATCACACAAAGCCTTCATATTCTTACTTCCTTTGATTTGGCATGACAAAGTGAAACTACTTTGATCTTTAAGCTTTTGAGGTAGATGTCTTCTTATCAAATCACTACACTGTTGAGTGAGCTTTACCGTCTCTGGTTCATTGATTCTCCTTCTTCTAGCCATCACATCCTTCAAAAACTTTGTGTAATTCGGCATTTTCTCTATCGCTTCATGAAGGGCATATTAGCATATAGCTTTTTGAACACCTCAAGAAATTTCTTAAACCTATCATCCAACTTATCTCTCAAACCCTTTGAGATTTCCACCATTCCCTTCTCATCCGCATTCTCTTCTTCAACCTTTCTTTCCACATCCCCTATCTTCTCTACCCCCTTAACAATTTCATTTTTCTTCTCCACTCTCACTACTACCCCCAACTCTTTCTCACCCCCTTTCACAACACACTCTACCCCCTTCTCACACATCACTTCCTCAATCAACTCATCATGAAACTTCTCTATAGCACATCACTTCACTTCCTCACAACTAGCTTCGACACAAGAAATAATAGCATTACAATGCTCTCTAGGATTAGGCTCAGTAGTTGAAGGAAATTTACCTTTGTTCACATGAGAACTCAGAGAAGTAGCTAGTTGTCCCATTTGAAACTCAAGGCTCTTTATTTGATTCCCTTGCGATTTGTATAGGTCATCAAACTTTTAATTCATTTCTTCATGTTTCCTCGCGTTTTATAACCTCATGTCCTCTAGTTGCTTCACAATATGTGCCAATGTCTCATCCACACTCGCTTTACCTTCATTGTTGGCCTGTTTAGAACCCGGATCAATACTCGGAGGTAATTGAATTGCCCCCTTTGGATTAGAATACGAGAAGTTCTCGTGCCTCTTGAAATTTGGGTTGTATGGAGTATTCCCTTGGTTCGGTTGATATGGAGCTCCTTGTTGACGTTGAAATCTTGGTTGGAAAGGAGGAGCAACATAAGGTCTTGGGTTGTTTAGGAAAGGAATTATTGTATTGCGGCCTTCCCATTTAACTTACTTCCTCTTGAGCATGTGGCATAGGTGAAGGAACACTCTCTACTACATTCACTTGCATAGGCGGTGGAGCTTGGGCTTGATTCCTGTACATCATCATCATCATCACGTTTTTCATGTTTTCTTCCAACAAAGAGACTCTATCACCTGTCCCTACGCTTGTTTGGCTTTGGAAAGAATCATTTGCTGCTATGTTCTCTATAATATTGTTCACTTGACGCACCGTCCTCATCCATACGGATCCACCTACACAAGAGTTCTAATAATTTTTATCCATCTCATTAAGCCTAATGGTGAAGGTTAAGTGGATGTCTTCCTTTTTGAATCCGTGTTGAGGACAAGCCAATAACAAACCTTGGTATCTCTCCCATGCATACAAAATAGTCTCTCTTGATCTTTGGCAGAAGTTCTTGATAGCATCTTGGAAGGAGCATAAAACTTTTTCAAGAATTGTGAGCTCAACTCTTCCCATGTAGAAGCCTTAGGAGTCATGGATTGGATCCATGTCTTTGCTCGCCCCTTCAAGGTAAAAGTGAAAAACCGTACCCTCTTCTCATTATCCGTCATGGCTTGATACTTAACCGTATCACAAATCTTCATTCTCATTATCCGTCATGGCTTGGCATTAGGATCTTCATTCTCGTTGGTTCCATCAAATTGGGATTCTTTTAGCATCTTAGAGAGATTCGGGCTCATTTCAAATCGCTTGGTGGCCTCTCTATCGCATCATAGAATTCACGAACCCTTGGCTCGAAATAATCCCTCAACAGTGGTTCATTGTTTGGGTTATGGTCAATGTGAGGGACTATTTGTGGTCTATAGTGTTGTGGTGGTTGTGGTTGATATGGGTAGTATGGGTAGTTTTGTGGTGGTGGTGGTAGATAGTAGGGTTGGTGTATAGGATAGTATGGATAGTGGTCGGGATGATTAAGTGGTTGATTTTGTGGTTGGTATGGTGGATAAGGTAGATTAGGATTGGGTAGATTGAGATGAGGTAGAGGAACATCTCTTTGAGCCAAGTGTTCTTCACCTTGATGCACATGGGGTCTAACTTGTCCCTCATTTCCTTCTTCTCTAGCTTCATTTTCTTGGTTCTCCATGATCTCTTGATCTAATCTTGCTTGTCTTCTTTGTCTTATCAAACTAGCTTCAACGTTCAAGTGAAGAGGTACAAGACTTCCCCCTTAGCTTCTTGTACACATATACCTACAAAGAGGCAACAATCAATCAACAATATCCAACAAGAAACAAACAACAACATGCTAACAATGTCACGCCCCATTTTTTTAAAAGTATGGTTTTAAAGATTAAAGAATTTGAAGAGAAATATTTTAAGGCGTGAACTAATTATATTTTAAAAGGTAGAATTTATAGGGCTATTTAGTAACAAAGTATAAAGAAGTTTAGTTTAAAAATTATTTGTCATTTAAAAGGGTTTAAAGTTATAGGACAAAAATATTGAAACTCGATTTATTTGAAAGTCTTTCTATTTTGAAAATATAAATTTCAATAAAAGAATGTCATTATTTAGATTGACATGAAAAATCTGCAAACCAAATATTTAAAATGAAAATAAAGAAAGTTTATTAAAACCTATAGGACCAATTTTATACTTGAAGGATATTTTGAAATTTTATCAAAAGCTACGAGTAAGATAATACATATAAAATTCATTTAACTAGCTTATATCTCAAACATTTTTTTATGTAAAAGAAAGCAAATATATATAATATCTTCAACATGCAACACTAAAGAAATCTATAGGCTAAGGTTTTCACATATGAGCATTGTCCATAAAAAAATGTTGTCCGAAACACATAGCCTCTCAATTTGCAAAAACATAAAATTGTACCATTATTTAAATCATTTCCAGTCACAATATAACTCAAAACAAAAATCATATTCATGAGATGTAATCCTTAAATATTTAAAAGAATTATAAGAAACTAATCGAATGACACAAGATAATGCATATACATAAATTCTTAAAGTTTATTTCTTGAATAGCATCTGAAAATTAAGCGTAATAGAAATTGATTGTCCAGTAACACCACAATCCCAACTGCAACCCCTCAAGCTTGATTACCTGAAAATATTAATTAAAAAGGGGTGAGCAAAACAACAAGCTCAGTGGGATTCTTCTTTGCCACAATTAAATATCACATATAAGTAAAATTATCAACTCACAAACATACATACTCATTTTCTTGTACTTGTTCCATGGGTTTACATGGATGCGTTGGCTATACCAACGATGCACCGGCAGACTGGCATGCGTGGTTTCCCACGAAAAACATGCGTTAACGAATGACTATAGAAGTCACAACATGCGTCAACGAATTTTATAAAACAAATCATATGATGTAGCAAGTAATAAAATCACTCACATGAAACATTTAAAAGTAACAAAGTGTAAAATAAACCCCAACTTTTATTTGTTGAAATTTTGTAAATAATGTACGTACGACAATGTCAACCTAATTCTCAATTAATTTGATCAGGATCTCTTCTTTTCTGGAAAAGCTTTCAGCTGCTACGTTCTTACTCTCTTGTTTTATCCGACTAGAACTTAAACCAAAATGCATACACTTCGTTCCCTATTAAATAAAAGAAAGGATTATGTCTAACCCACTTTAAGAAGTTAAAACTCTCACCTATCCCCATACTAAGGAATACACGCCTAATTGCTACAGCTCTCTTATTTTAGTTATTAACTCCTAATCGGTTACTCAAAGAATTCAACATATCTTATGTTATTTTCCCAGCTTGTTGACCGAAACATCCAAACAGCAATCAAGAGGATTCATTGGCACTTATGAATAAGATCCGTTATAGGACTAATACATCTATTAACTTATGGCAAAAATCATATAACATCTGCACCCCCTATTAATTTACTCTTTTGTGATGATGGTACTAGGAAATAACCTAATAGTATGTAATACTAGATTGAGTAGTTCCTAATAACATCCTTACAAAAGAGTGTGCCTAGATCTCTCTACAACACCTAATACTCCATTTAATATGTTCTTAGCTTCTAAGCAATTCTCATTAACATAAAAGCATTAATACAAACACTTTGTATGCACAAAAATCAATTAAGAACATCCATGAATTAACTCAATTCTCATGTGTTGCTAACTCACATAGGCTCAAAATATCTAAGTGATTACATCAAGCATTCAATCAAATCATCAAATTAGAGAATTAATCAATCAAGATCACTTAATCATGCATAGGATTAACAAAACACTAAACTACACCATAGTATTCATACATCAATGCAACAAGAGATTAGACCATGGCTAATTGGAGAGACAAATCAACAATTAAGAAACAAACTATCATCATTATCGATCACTAATATGAGAAAATTACAAGAATCTTAACAAATATGAAGTAATTGAATAACTCTCCTACTACTTTGAAATCCTAACTCTTGATCCAAAACTCCAAATGAGAAATAGAACCGTAGAAATGTAGCGAAGAACGAGACTAATCTAATAGAAAAATAGTTTGAAAATCTAATGGTTGGATTACAAGAAATTGTAAAGAGAAGTATGAAGATTAACTAAATAACCACTAAGTAACTTCCTAATCTCTCTCTAAAACTTCCTAATGAATTGAAATGATCAAAAGTCCCTCCAAAATCTGATCCTTGGAGTATTTATAGTGTCCACGATGCTTAAACCAATTTGCCCCTCATTAAACGCGCGAAAAGACGAAAGTGCCCTTAATTTGGTCAATTTCCAAACTGGCGCGAGCGGCCAAGATTCAGGCTTCACTACAGGAAATTCAAGAAATCGCAACGAAAAAATTTGTCACTGAAACATCATTTTTCGTCACAATTGATATTTTGTGATGAATTTTTTCATGGCATAGATCGTCATTTAATGTGTGTGGTATTATGAAAAATGTGACGTTACATTAATTCGTCATGAAAAAGGCATCAATTGGTTACGAAATAGGTCATCGTCAATGTATGTTTTCATCTGTTGTGACGCATAAATTGTCACTTTAGTCATAAAAATTTGTCACTTAATATGACGTTTAGTCACTAAAGTTCTATTTTACGTGACGATATAAATAATTATCACAAAACAAGTTACTTTAGTGACGTTAATTTTGTCACGGTTAGCTTGGTTATTTCGTCACATTTTCTATATTCATCAAGAAAGAGTTGTTATTTGGTGACGAAATGTTGACCGTCGTTATATGTGTACATATAAAATGACGATGAAATTTGTCACTGATTAGTATGCTTTAGTGACAAAATTTTTATTGTCGCAAAATGCTGTATAATATATTATTTAGTGACAAAAATAATAATCATCAATAAAAGTTCATATTTTGTGACAATATATTGTTCGTCATATTTGTCATTATTCATCATGAAAGAATTGCAAAAAAATGACGAAAATAATGATCGTGTTTATATATATAGATATAATGACAACTAAATTTTGTCACAAAAAATTGAACTTCAGTGACAAAATATAAGTCGTCATTAAAAGATGTAAAAATGGTGACAAAATAATATTTGTCATAAAAAATATTATTCAGTGACGATGATGATAATCGTCACTACAGAAATTGATATAGTAACAACATATTTCGCCATGATTAGTCAACATATTGTGACTATTATTTTGTCATAAAAATGATACATATTGTGACGTATTTATTTCATCGTGAAATAATTCATTTTATTATCAATTTATTTGAATTTATATATATATATATTAAATCAGTAATAATACTAAATAATATATATTACAAACAAAAACTAAATTAATTAAAGATAAAAAAATTAATTTGCATTAACAAAAAAACTCGTTCAAGCAATTAGAAAGCAATCAACAATCTTTGTTATCAATATTACATGAAACAATAAAGTAAAAAAATTGAAGTCTTATATGTCTCCAAAACTAATTTCCATGTCATTATTCCTTTTTACACTTCAAACGACAATGATGAAATTTTCTCCTCTGTACATATCACCTATTAAAAAAATCATATCAGATGAATTTAAAAGAAAGCTTAACTCCGTAAAGTATCAAGAAAACGATAATCCTAAACTTTAAATGCACAAATACACTAACCATTCAATAATGCTCAGAGAGTTTTGCAGTCAGGTTATTATTTTGTGTAGTCAGGTCCTCTTTCAAGTTAGTTACTTGAGTTTGCAGTTCTTCCACTTGAGCTTTAGACTGTTGTAACTCTTTTGTTGTTTCTCTTAGTTTATCTTCATATTCGGCAGAAGAATTGTACAATGAATTGCGTTTACTTGGAGGCTTTGAACCATAACCATAACCTTTGGTATATCCAGTCCCCTGGCCCAACACCTCCAAAGTTATGTGAGCTTCGGTCTTGTCTATTCCGAGCTCCAAATATTCCTCTCGCTTAAATTTCATCGTTTCCTGGTATTTAAGCATAAATAAAGTAAATAAAATGCACAATTGAATTGAAAAAGAAGTAAATTAACATCAATAATAACATAATCAAATATCATAAATGTCTACACGACTTACCAATTTTCTTTTGCCTTGTCGGATTTCCACCCATTTTTCTCTGTACTGTGGGTTTGCTCATACAAGTAAATTCGATTGCACGGTTGTTTAAGTTCAAGTGTCTACAAAAAATTATAAAAAATCAGCTACTTCATCATACCCAATATTGAAATATAAAATTCACAAAACCCATAATTACCTTCTTTTAATGTTTATATGATTTAATTATTGACATATCATCAGGTCTTATGTTCAATTATCTAGGAAATAGGGGCTGTGAATACTCTATGAAAATCAAAATGACCTCAAATAAGAATAACTAGTCTCCTAGGATCAATTATGTGTTTTAGGGATCAATTTATGTCTATTATAAAATAGAACAGATGAATTGGGGATATCTCCCAAGAAAACACATTTTGTAGCCTCAAGAGTAATTTACAAAATATTTCTAGAATAGACTATACACTTATAGATAATAGCACCACTGTATAGCAACAACCTGCTTTTTATTTTCCTTTCAGAGCAATTGTCTTGCAGTGAGAACTCAAAATCCCTAAGATACAAACAATGCCATAAATGAGCATGTACACTAATGGAAAAAGATTACATTATGAGATGTATGTTCAAAGAAAGGAAAATCTTACCTGAAACAATTAATTCATCCTGAATGATTCATGATTCAAGATAGGTCATCAATCGTGACTATAACTTATGTTTTTCTGAAATTAATCATGATTGGTAAAATGAACTAATTATTAAATTGTACTTAGTGATAAGAACTACTACTAACATATGCTTAATTAAATGTTAGCCACTAATTACAATTAACTGATAAATCATCAACTCAAATAATGTAATAGAAGCTAATCAAGTTAATGTAAGAGCATGAGAATTCCATGTCAACATGAGGATGTGTGAGTACTACAAGTGGATATGACTACTATAAGTATCACAAGTACAATTTCAACTAACAAGTAACATAACGAATAATCTTTTCGTACAACAAGTGTATATCTTTGAACTAATTTTGTTTTTTATATCTAATCAAGTAATTTAAAACTAAAATAGATAATATCTTGCAAAACTTTTATTTTTAGTAGTAATTTAAAACTAAAAATTAAGGAAATAACCTAATAGTATTACTCTTTTGTGAGGATGGTACTAGGAAATAACCTAATAGTATGTAATACTAGACTGAGTAGTTCCTAATACCACCCTCACAAAAGAGTGATACTATTAGATTCTCAACATCAATACTTGGAAATAGAATCACTATATCATTAATCAAATTGATAATCACACACCAAATCACTAAATTTGTCA